>JAOTJB010019877.1:0-10917 GCA_027123815.1 Erythroxylum minutifolium
TAAATGTTAATTATCAACTTTCAATTTTAAGTTTTAACAATCTTTGCATAATACATAATTAATTAATTACATACTAACCCTATTTTACAATTCCATTTTCAATTCCAATTCTAATTTTCATATAACAAATTCATAACAAAATAACATAAGTTACTTACCCACGGTATTCTTCAATCCAACAATTTCAAATTATCAACTTCAAACATTCCATTCCAAAACCGTGGAAATTCCATTCCAAAACAATTCCAAACATTCAAAAATTCCATTCCAAAAATTTTCAAACCAATCCTCATTCCAATTTCCAAAACAATTCCAAAACAAAACAATCAATATTCACTAATTAATCTATTCCAAAACCGTGACTCCATCAACACCAACTTCTTCAACAGTTCAACTTCAACCTCTAAATCCAATCCTCCACCCACCGACAGCATATTCATCAACACTAATACACAAATCCAAATCAGAAAATCCAATCCAATCCACAACACAACATTGCAAGGATTACCAGTAATTTTTGGAAACACCAAGAAGAGAACAGATCAACTCATCAACCAATAAAATCAAGTATCAACACACCCAAAAAAAATTTTAACCGTCGGGTGACTCAGATCTTCTCTTCGCTATTCGGTTTGGGGCTTCGGGTTGTTCGTTGTCTAGGTCCAGTTGTCCACCTGTGAGCATCGGAGGGTCGGTGGTGGTGTGGTGGTGCGGCGGGAGAAGAGGTGTGGAGTGCGGACTTCACAAACCCAGATCTACACGATGAGGCGAGGAGGAAAACTGGGCCAAGGAGGAGAACCGGAGAAGACAATAAGCAAGCGTCAGTAGCGGTGAGATGATCCAGACTTCGGCGAAAGATGACGGTGAGAGCGAGAGAGCGAGAGAGAGAGGGTGAGAGTTAGAGAGAAGAGCTGAAGAGGGGCAGTGTGGTAGCAATCAGGGTCTGGGGGGTGGGTAGATTTTAGGTTAATTTTTTTATTTGCAAATTAGTCCTTTGAGTTTTTAAAAATTCCAAAATGACCCAGAATTTTCCGGTATGTTGGGTACCGGTCGGTCCACAACGGAAAACCCTGGTACCAGTCGGTATTTTTAGTCGGTACTGAGGTTGGGATTCAGGTACCGGTCTCCAGCCGATACGGTACCTTCCAACTGGTACTGGCCGGAACGGTACGGATCCCAAAAGCCTGCTTGCAATGCAAGTTGCCTGAAGCTTGATAGGGGCAGTTGACTAGTTGTGACTATTCCAAAAGACGCATGTTGCTATCTTGCAAAGCTTGAGTGTATCGGGCCTAGAAGAAATGTTTTTTGGGAGCTGAAACCTTGCATCACTGTTAAGCCTTGTATCATATGCCTTTAGGCTTGTCAATGAATCGGGTCAAACCAGAGAATCTTAGCCCACGTTGACCTATGATTTAGTAGGCCTGGATGAATCGGTCAGTGGCTTGGCTCAAACATGAGTTGATGGGCCTGTAGCTCGAGCTATGGCCAGACAAGTCATGGATAGGCTGGGCCAACCCAGCCCGTCATTTTTATTTTTAAGAAAAAAATTCCAAAACAACGTCATTTTGGAAGTTCTGAGCCAGCCATAGTTAGCCCGTGGCCCGGCCAACTAGGGCCAAAATTAGGCCAAGCTGGGCCGTTTTTGACATGTCTAGCCTCTTTACTATTAATAATTAAGTTATTTAAATTTTCAAGAAAAGGAAGGAAACTAGAGAAAGACTGCATTATAGAAAATAAGTAGACTCGTTACATTTCATTACAGAGTCACGAACAGGTGATCAAAATTGAAAGAAACAACTTCCAGCTTTGGAGTTGGTTGGGTGATTATCCATGGAATGGAATAGATTGTAATATTATTTCATCTTTTAGGAGGAGAGTTTATAATGGAATGGAATAAAATAGAATAGAAGGGGAAGGTTTCATGTTACATCTCATTCTATCATAAACAGTAAAAATAAATACCCTCCAATTTGGGAGGTTTAGAATGGAATGTAAAATGATAAATAACATTTCACTATATTACATTATAAACCCTTCTTCTAAACAACATTTTGCTACATTATATTATGAACTCTTCCATCCCTCCCAACTAACAATTTTCTAATATTACATATATTTACATTCCATTCAATTTGTAAATTATTTCATTTCATTCAATTCTATTAAAAACCTTACATTCAATCAAACATAGCCTTTAGTTCCATTAAACTGTCAACCAATCCTTTTAACAATTAACATTTCTTTAATTCTCTGAAAAAGTTGGGTAGTCATTTGCTTATAGAGTTTTCGGGTTTATGATAAAAAATTAAATCATTTCTTTTCTCAAATAATAAAACACTACAACTAATAGATAATTTGAGCACTGAAACATCCTTATTATTTATAAACTAGGGTTGGCAAAAAATGCTCTGGTCAGCCTGAAGTTAACAGAATGAGTCAACGTTGACCAAGCCTTAGGTTGGTTTTCTCAACTCGGTCGGAGCTTGGATTTAGGCCACCAAAGCTCATGTCAGGATAGGGTTTAGTCTGCCCAAGCCTGATAATGCAAAACGACATTGTTTTGCTATAAAATGACGTTGTTTTACTTTTTAAAAAAAGATAAAAAATTTAGGTAGGGCTCGGGCCTGGGTCGCCTTTGGCCTAGTCTACAAGAAATAGTCGATTTGCATTATATACATAAGTCCTACTTTAGGTCGGCTACGTTAAGATTGAACTTTAATAATATCACACTCCAAATTATTAAAGAGAAAGGACATCTACAAATGAATGTCCTTTCTCTTCTCATTTCTTTATTCTTTATTTGACATTCTCTCTTTGTAACACACCATTATCATAGAGTATATGCCCGAACATTCAGAAGACATTTAAGAATATACCCTATGAAAATGGCATGTTAAGGCAATTACATTAACTTATTATGGCACCACAAATAACTCAAGTATTCAAAAGATCAACTTTTCCCATTTCATTCGCAAACATAACTTACATTGTAGAGTTACAATTCATAATCCATATATTTACATTACCAAAAACATCTGAGAGTTTACTGCTCTTTTATAAAATGTTCTACATGAAATGAGAAAAGTAAATAAACACAATCTATTAAACTCCTCAGATATCAGCTGACCAGACCTTTGAGCCATTCTTGTTTTCAAAATTGATAGTACTAGACTTCTACTAGAATGCCTTAGTAGTTAGGTCTCCATTGTACCTGAAAATCAACGTTTCAATTTTGATAAGTTTGTGAACTCAATGAGTGAACCATCATCTATGTGCTCACTTAAGTTAAAACACAAATATCACAAGTACAAACCAAATTCACAAATATATTTCTTAATACAACAAATGTATCACATCAGTTAATATTAAATACCAGATCACAATATACATCGTATCTCAACAATACATCATGAACTTCAAACATCTTATATAATCATTTCAAAATAATCCAATCATTTAAATCAGTCATTCATATCATCAACATGTACACAAACATTGCATATCATTAAATCAACACAATTCAGTAATTCTTCGCAATGATTCACATAACACATGTAAAGATGTGTATATACAAATGAAAATGTACATGTGACCTCATTTTCATTTTTAATTTGTTATGGCCGAGCGCTTATTTACTGTCCCATATCCGTTGTGGATATCAGGCTCATTTCATTTACTGTCCTGTACCCTTTGTAGATATCAGGCTCATTAATAACTGAGCCTGTGGCTCTTTGTCTACATTTATGACCTTTAAGCTTTTTTTTCACACTGGTCACTTCGGTCATAACTCTTTCATCTGATTATGTATAACAATGTGAATAAATGCAGCAATAACTTTCATTCAATGTGCACAGTCATTCATCATATCTAAGTTCGGCATTCAACATTCAGTAGAGTAAACATTTTCCATAGTCAAATACAATTAGAAAGCACTTCCAATACAATCCCAAATATTAAACTCCTCAAACCATCATTGTCCGGAATTATTACAAACATATCAATAACAGTTCAATAACTGAAATTTAAACAGAAACAATTTAATCATAGTGAGAAAACATCTAAGTTAACTCACAATATGCTCTAGATAAGCTATTGCCTTGATGACCTGGCACTGTCTAGTTGCTGACGATCTATTTGTGGTTCTTTTATCATACAATACACACATATTGTTCATATATTACTATTTTGATCAATATATATATAGCATGGTCATTTGACCTTTTTAGGTATATAACTATTCATAAATTTTGGCCTTTCAAACATCATACTTTGTATACTATCATTTTGCAATCAGGTTTGTACTTTTAAGTTAACTTGATTTACTCCAAATTCATCAATCGTACTTTACATTTGTCCTTGAACATTTCCATGATCCAAAAGCCTCTTATAATACACAGAATTTTTTCTTCAAATTTGGAATTTTAGCAAGCTAAATCTATACATTCACCAAGCTTTTTCCAGCAATGTCTATCACCTTAAAAGCTAAATCTCCCTTATACCTGAAAATCAACATTGTAATTTTGATGAATTGCAAACTCAATGAGTGAACCATCATTGATGTGCTCACTCAAGTCAGAACACAAATATCATAAGTATATTTCCCAATTCAGTAGATGTATCACATCATTCAATAGTAAATACTAGATTACAATATACATCATATCTCAACAATACATTATAAACTACAAACATTTCATGTAATCATTTGAGAATAATCCAATCATTCATCTCAATCATTCATTTCATCAATATGTACATAAGCATTGCATATCATTATTTCAACACAATTTAGTAATTATTTGCAATCATTCACATGATATATGTAAATACACACACACACACACACACACACACACACACACACACAAATGCAAATGCACACGTGACTCCATTTCATTTTTACTTTATTGTGACCAAGTGCCTATTTACGGTCCCGTATCCATTGTAGATATCGGGCTCATTTCATATTCTATCCCGTACTTATTATAGATACCGGGCTCATTAATGACTGAGTTTGTGGTTTTTGGTGCACAGTTCTGAGCTTTAAACTCTTTTTCATATTGGTCACTCCAGTCACAACTCCTTTATCTGATCATGTACAACAATGTGATGGAACGCATCAATTCACATAATATGCTATCAACACTTTCATTCAATGTGCACAGTTATTTATCACTTTCATCTGATCTGAGTCTGGCATTCAACATTCAATTAAGTACACATTTTCCATATTCACATATAATTAGAAAGCACTTCCAATACAATCCTGAATATCCAACTTCTCGGACCATTAATGTTCGCAATTATCAATCATATCAATAACAGTTCAATATCTAAAAGTTCATCAAAAACAACTCAGTCATAGTAAGAAAACATCTAGATTAACTTACAATGCACTCCAGATAAGCTATTGCCTTAATGACCCAGCAATGTCTGGATGATGACGATTAATTTGTGCTTCTTTAGTAATGCAATAAACATAAATAGTTCACACATTACTAAGTCGATCAATCATATGAATATCCAATCATGCATATATATATACACACACACACACATATAGTTCACACATTACTAAGTCGATCAATCATATGAATATTCAATCATGCATATCTTTCTCTCTCTTTGTGTGTGTGTGTGTATGTGTGTGTGTGTGTGTGTGTGTGTGAAGTTGAATGCATTCTCATTTGACCTTTTCGGATATGTAACAATTCATAAATTTTGACCATTCAAACATCATATTTTGTATACTATCATTTTGCAATCAGTTTTGTACCTCTAAGTTAGCTTGATTTACTCTAAATTCACCAACCATACTTTACAATTATCTATGAACATTTCCATGATCAAAAGCATCTTATAATATACAAACAATTGTTACTTTAAATTTGGAATTTCAGTAAACTAAATCTATACATTTACCAAACTTTTTTCAGCAATGTATATTCATACATTTACCCAATTCTCATTCATAAATACCCTATGTTCTTTAATGCTCATTCATCCATACCTTATATACATTTCTCATGTTTTTAAGATCATGTTTGCATTAAAAGATTATTCCTTTAACAAATCAGAATTTCCATATTTGAACTCAACCATATTAAAACAATCTATTCTTTAGATAATGACATCAATTAACTACATAAACTTATCAAGCTCTTAACCAATTAATCAAGCAACAATCTAGGCTCATTCATAGCCTTAATCAAGTCCAAATATAACAATTTAGAGTGGAATTTCTTAGCTAGTTCAACAAAGATACAAGGTTGAAATTAAAATTCCAGAATTTGCAATCAACATCACTAATGTGTGTAACTTTACTATCTTCCATACCTCACAAATTTAACAAGCTTAAAGACATCACTAACAACTGAAAATTTCCAGATTTCATGTCCTTTAAGGTTACTTCATTTCAAGTTAATTTAACTTGCATATTGGTTGCATTAAGGCTTACAAAATTCTGCTCACTTATGTCATTAATATTCTTTTTTTTACAAACACACCTACAACTCTAATTTTCCAAATTTGAAAACATCTTAATAACACCTATCTTTAGCATGAATTCCTCATCAATTATACTTTAAATCCCATCTTAAGTCATCCATACAACAGTCCATAAACTACTGTTTTCGTATATGCAAAAACAGAATAGAAAAGTACCCATTTGTTCTCTATTTTCCAGCACATCTTTAACATTAATATCATATACACTCTATCCCAATTTAATCATCATAATCTTTCTATTATAACATTCCATAAAGAACAACACTTTACTACTTATTTTGCTTCCAATTCTAGTTCAATTCATCAAGTCTACCTAGCCCTCCATGCTTGCAAAATCATCCCAAATTCAAGGTAGAAATTGGATGGTTTTTGGCTATGATAAAAGACAACAATAATCTGATTCTTTATCTATTTTGTGAAGGGTAAAAGCATGTATTTAGTGTGGTAATTTAGCATAACTCAAGGAAAAACACAGGAGTGGGAGATATAAGCAAGTTTTGGTGGTGAGAGATGAGAAGAGAAGAAGAATGAACAAGGATAAAACTACACTTGCAGAAATGTTACTCCTTGGATGCTAGATGTCACCATATTACATTAACATATGACCCTAAGCATGTAAGCCACTTATCCCCTCCACAAGTTGCCAAATGTTACCTAGTTACTAGTCCATTATTACTCAATCATTGCTACCATTTGTCAATTAATTACTAATGGCAAATGTCACTCATTTATCTATGCCATTTGTCACTTATTTTAGAGGCTTAGTCATCATAATTTTCTATGTGTCAATTTGTCTTGCTACTTGGCATTTTTCCTAGTCTAAATATACATTTTAATTCATCACTTTTCTAAAGATAACAATTAATTCCAAATTTACCACTTTTAACTAATCAAACCAAAATTCAAGGCATAAACAATACAAAATTCACATCATGATCATTTCAAACCTTTTATACTCCAGAATATGTCAATTGAGTGCATATACTATATTTACAATACGTACGAACTCATAATTCATATTTGTATGCAAATGATATGCTTGTGGGTGAAATGTATTTCACGAATGCTAAAATGATTTGACTCATATGCAATAATTTAAGGCTCTAACCCTTAGTATGGAAAATGGGCTATTATAATTCTTCCTGCTTAAGAAATTTCTTCCTTGAAATTTTTACCTGAATGATTAGACAAATGGGGGTATTGTTTCCTCATGTTCTCCTCTATTTCCCATGTGACCGTTGGTCACTTATAAAACCTATCTACTTGTTTTACACTCAAAAATTGCAAGTGAACGGGTCGTGACTTGTAGTTAGAAAGAGCGGATATTGATCTCACAGGGATTGATGCCTAGGCACCACTTAATTTAGAAAAGACTTTGTTTAAGAAATAAAATTGTTTGATGTAATTAATCTAGAAAATTAAATTAAAAATAAAAGACTAATGTAAGAAATGGACAATACCGCAATTGCAGAAAATCTAAATTCAAGGATCTAAATGCTAGAGATTACTTTTTCTTTATTCTGTCTCCCTCATGTTTCATTGATTGAATTGTGTCTCATCCTAGATTTTCGAATGTACTAATTTCCCTCTATCAGGGTGTAACTATTTGTCCCTAATTGAATTGACGGCAATTGATTGAACAATCTATCAACCTACCCAATGACTCTACCGATTCAACTAGTTATTACACTATCCTATGCAGGATCAATTGACTAATTGAGATCTCTCTTTTAGTTATTCAATTGACATAATAATTGCTAGTCTATAGGTCGTCAGCTCTCGTTGTACGATCCTACACGATTTTCATCTCACTCACTCTGTCGATTTGTTGTAAGATGACAATTAAGAACAATAATTATCAAAGATACTTTATTTGATTCAATAAAACACGAGTTTTGACAATAATGAAAAAGCAATCCTTAATAAGAAATTAACCTAACATAGTCTTCATAACACTATCAACATTCAAATAATCCATCTTTACAAAGAAAGGAAGAGATTAAAATGATAGAAAGTGAATAAGAAAACTCCTTCTCTTCTTTGCCAAAATCTAGAATTTTGGTATTGATGTGCTATTTTGTCCAATCTTGATGATGATCCTTGTTTTCAATCTTTCCTTGATGCTCCAAACATGTGTTCTTCACCCAAGGATGGTCTTTCTACAGGTAGGTGTCATCCCCCCTTGAAGACGGAGGCTTCCTCTTTTTTTATAGTCTAAAAACCCTAGGTTTAACAAAGCCTCGAATATTATTTCTGGTTTCAATTCCCACATCCGTAGGAATCTGCATGATTCCCACGAGCGTGGGAATTACAGGCAAAAACATTCTGTCGTGATTTCCCACGTCTATAGGAATTTGCCTAATTCCCATGAAGGTGGGAATTTGTCCCAGATGTAATCCTCTTGTCTTCTCTTTTATACTCTCTTGTTCATCCTCCAACTTGCTTCCTTTCCTTTCTTACACAAAAATAAGCAATTCTTACCCTCAATTAACATCTATCACATAAGAACACAATGGAAATCAAACTTAATGAAAACATGTAAACTAAATCCTAAACTAGAGCGATAAGCAATCATTATGTAAGAAAACATATGCTAATTACCTATAAAAATCATATCCTAATGCACACCTATCAACATCTTTGTATGTATACTAAACATACACATTATCACAGAAAATGACATAGACAATCTTATAATAAATATCACTTATCAGCTCTGCCACACTTACACTTTTACTTGTCCTCAAGCAAAATCAAATATAAAACAATACAATGCTAAAAAATACACACAAATATGCACACAATCAATATAAAAATTAGTGGTTCAATGACCTCAACCTTATGGGATTAACTTGGTCTTAAATAACAATTATTCAACAAGTTCCAATATATCAACCAATTCAATCATGTTTAAGCACATTAATATAAACATACATATCAATTAAGATATAAACAACTTATTTTTACACCTATTAGACTTACAAATATGCGTTTACCATTATTGATCAATTAAAAAAGTTAACTATCACTGATTATGCTTCCATGAAACACACATCACTTTTTCAAGTTTTTTAACGCTAACCTAGTCTTTTGACGTGAAAGTAAACAATTTATGGTGAACGTCCTCCGATTACTTAACTAGGTTGTGTTTTTTATTTAGCTTAGTTGGAGAGTCATTTTAGCCTTTTGACGTGAAAACAAACATTTGTGATGGATGTCCTTGGTTACTTAGCTATATCACTACTCACAACTGACTATTAGCTTTATTCTTAACCTTACGGGTTAGCGGGATAGTTATCTATTGAAAACACACTTTTTTTAATTTTTTCATATTTTTAACCTACTTCATTTCTTTATAGACAATTATTTACATGAAAGGTAACTAGGATTATTTACCTATTTAAATGACTTTTAATGATAAACACATGAAACTGAGTGACATAAAATGTAAAACTAAGTGTCATATCCTAATCAACATACATATTTATATTAAAGGAACTTAACATATAACTTCCTAAGTTAATATATTTTCATAAGTTATAAAATTTTGTTCAAAATTAATTCTCATTAAAATTTTAGCTATTACTTATTCACACAGTCAAGTATATGCAAACCAAATGAGAAAAAGGAAAAAAATTGGAAAAATTATGCAAAATATACATATTATACAAACATGGGGAGTCATATACACAAGCAACATGGAATGCAAATGCAATTGCATACCACTTTCCAACATGTGAATGATATATTGTCCTCAATGTGGGAAAGTGATATGCAATGGGACAATCAATCACATAACACAAATAGCAAACACAAACAAAATAAATAAAAAGTGAAGGCAAGAGAATGCTTATGGGGATTGTAGTGGTAAAGGTGTCCACGATGGTAGTCCTTGAAGTTTGAAAACTTTTAGGAGTTTCTTGGTCTAATAATGTTGGCGCTCCATCTTCACTAACTATATGTTGATATCTCTTTTTAATGCTAGGTTTAAAGTCACTAGCGGGACTTCTTCATCATGCTTGGATTACTTCAGTAGGGAGAGAAAAACACTTGCCAATCCTAGGGAAAATGTCCTCTGAAATAAGACTTACACTAGTGGCCATTGATATTGAATGTCTTACCTTTGTCATTATTCAACTCTAATGCACCATATGAGAAAACTTTAATTACTTGAAATAAACCCCTCCATCTTAATTTCAACTTACCAGGAAATAATCGAAGGCGAGAGTTGAAAAATAAAGCCATCCCTCTAACTTTAAACTCCTTTTTTAGATGAGCATCATGTCATTTCGTATTTCATTTTTTATACAGTTTAGGATTCTCAAAGGTGTGCTGTAACACCCCAACTCCCGCTGAACCCGAACCCGATATCGATAGTGATACCCGGATCCGTGCCCCGCGAGGGTGGCG
>JAOTJB010019915.1:0-10915 GCA_027123815.1 Erythroxylum minutifolium
ATTATCATAATCTCCATTATGATGGCAAGTGTATAAATTTAATCAAGGACTTATCATATTAGGATAAAAGCAATAAACATAATATAATAATATAATCATTTGTCATGTTATGAAAAAAAGTTAATAATTACAAAGCATATGTGTTCAATCAATTACATAACGATTGGGTCATGGGCATAATTCCATCATTAATCAGTTCAAAATTTTTACTATTAAATCAGCACAACTTGTTTAGTTTTTAAAACTTTGATAATAACCCATAATTGCAACTTAAACTACAATCTAAAGATTAAAATTTATGTCAAATTGAAATGTTGAATCTTATTAATTGATCTGAAGTGAGTCAATAATGGACTTAAACAATTCTATTGATGGATTGAACAATGAGAAGAGTAAGCTCATAATCCATTAAAGAAACCACATTAAGCATCAGACCAAGCGATGTCGAGCTGACCCATTGGCTAGGAGGTGCGCCTAAGCCTTTCCACACGGCCTTGGTGGCATCAACAATGTTGTTAGTGTATGGTGGTTGATAATCGTGAGCCTCGTCACACCCGACTCTCGAGTCACACTCCTCCACAACCATAGCCTTCACGCTACATCCATTTCCACGAATGGTTATGTTGTGAAAACACCTGCCTTTCCCCTCGAACCAACCCGTGGATAGTGCCACAATCGGTGTGTTGTCATCGTGGTACTTTAGGTCACATTCCAATGGGCCGCAGCCATCTCCTCCCTTCTGAAAACTGTTAAGGGTTAGAACTGGTTTTGTGTGTTCGGTTGACAGGTCCCCATCAGAAGTTGGAAAAATATTTAAGAAATTTTCTCTTTTGGGCGAGAATCACCATAGATAATTTTGCTGAATTCCAAATCCCTCTTTCATTCATACTTCTGGTAGTTTAAATGAAAAATTTTCCAACCGCTCTACCTAAAATAAAGGAACTTCATTTAAATGTGCAAAAAGAATTTAAACATTTGAAAAGATAAGTGAATGTGCTGGTGTTTTGTGGAGGCAACATTAGTGGACAGTTTCCTAGCTCCCCCCTAGCTACACGTTTCTTTTGCAGTTAGGATATTCAAACCTTATCATTACCTCCCTTTTTTTTTGGAATCTTGTCCTTAAAGTTCAAGATGTTATTTGCCCATGTAGTTTCGTCTTTGTCACCTTCCAGTAATAGCAATTGGGGTTTGTGATATCAGTGGTCTTCAGAGTGAACCGCTCATCGCAATTGAAGCACAATCCTTGTGTTCGACGCTTCTGCATTTCATCCCAAGAGATTCATTTGGCAGCGACAGTTGCGAAGTTGTGGGTTGTGACGACGGAGATGCTAGCACTTGCTATGGTTGAGTGATTGCACCTCGTCCAGACTTGTTAGACCGGCGTTGTCTATTCAATTGATCCTCTATCATACGGGCCAAGCTAATTGCTTTCTTTAAAGACTTGGGTTGGAATATTCTGATTTTGTCTGCTATTTCAAATTTAAGTCCACAGATAAAGGTTCCCACCAAGGCCCTTTGCATTCACCTTTGAAATCGATTACCCAATCGCTCAAATTCTTTTTAGTACTCATGCAATGAACCATTTTGTTTTACTCCGGACAAGACTTCATCAAAATCTTTACTTTCAATTGGCTCGAACGGAAGCTAAAGCTCCTCTTCAAACATGGCCCAAGTGATTTCTTTCTCTTCTTCCTTGCAGACTCGATGTTGGCTTCGCCTTTTAGGTGATACGATGTCAATGCCACCTTTTGATCTACAGTGGTGTTTTGGTGCTCAAAAAATTGTTCCACGCGGTTAAACCACTCTGTCGGGTCATTGTCGCTGTAGGAAGGAAACTCAAGCTTTGCTAACTTAGAGCAAAATGGTTAGCGGCCCCCTTAAGTTCTCCCTGCTCCCTCTTTATGCAACGGTCGATCGTAACCAGCCCGACCAGAAGCATTGCTGCTGGAACCTTCTCAGTTGGAGGCAATGGTTTTGGTAAGTCGCTTGAGGTTCTATTCGATGATATGGAGTTTGTCGACCATCCCAAGCTCCATCTAACTGAAGTTGTCTTGCAATCCTCCAAGGCTTGCTTCCAGGTTCTCGATATGTTCTTTATTGGAGGACATTTTGATCTAGCTCTGATATCAATTGATAGGTCCCAATCAGAAGCTGGAAAAATATTTAAGAAGTTTTCCTTTTTGGGCGAGAATCACTATAGATAATTTTGTTGAATTCCGAATGCCCCTTTCATTCATACTTTTGGTAGTTTAAACACGAAAGTGTCCAACTACTCTACCTAAAATAAAGGAGCTTAATTTAAATATGCAAAAAGAATTTAAACATTTGAAAGGATAAGTAAATGTGTTGGTGTGTTGCAGAGATAATGTTAGTAGACAGTTTCCTAGCTCCTCCCCAGCTGCACGTTTCTTTTGCAGTTAGAATCTTTAAACCTTATCATTGGTCAGCATGCAGTCGAAGGTTGTGTAGAGCTTGCCTTGTACGCAACACTCTGAGAAGTTCTCTGTGTTGCACTTATTTGGTGGGGGTCTTTTGCCTCTAATTCCACCACTTGGCTTGCAATCCTTAGCCTGGACATGTGAAGAACATGTCTTAATAAGGAACATAAGTGAAAAGGAAACAATCAAGTTTAATCCCATGTTCAGTGCTATCTCTCTCTCTCTAGCTTTCCTTATCTAGAATTTTGAGTGCATATTTGAGTTCTTATATAGTGTCTTGAATGTCTAAGTAAGTATACAATGCAAAAAACCAATCTGATAAAACTATACCCCTTTTGTCTTTATTAGCATCATGGTGTTAGAAATTATTCATTTAAGCTCATATATTAAAAAACAGTTGACAGTTAAAAGGATTTAATAATTTAATAAATAAAAATTTTGAGCTTTTGGCTCTTTATGGTGGAGAATTTTAAAACTGACTGATAGTTACTATAAAGGCATCAAATTACTTAGTCACATTATGAAGTTGTGGGAGAAAGTGATCGAGAAGCGGATGAGGAAGGAGGTTTCTATCTCGGAAAACCAATTTGGTTTCATATCAGAAAGGTCTACGACAAAAGCTTTGCATCTCTTTAGGAGGTTAATGGAGTATTACAGAGAACGACAACGTAACTTAAACATAGTTTTTCTTGATTTAGAGAAGACGTATGATAGGGTACCAAGGGAAATTATGTGGAGGTGTTTAAAAGCTAAGAGGGTTCCTATGACTTATATACAACTTATTAAGGATATGTATGAACGTGTAAAGATTAGAGTAAGGGTGGTAGGAGGAGATACAAGGCATTTTTCTATAGATATTGGCTACACCAGGGCTCCTTTTTGAGCCCCTTTCTGTTTGCAGTATTGATTAATGAGCTAACGAAGAATATTCAAGGGAATGTGCCTTAGTGCATGCTGTTTGCGGATGACATTGTTTTGGTAAATGAGATAAAAAAGGGGTCAATGCTAAGCTTAAACTTTGTAGGGATGCGTTAGAGTCAAAAGGCTTTAGATCTAGTAGGACTAAGAGCGAGTATGTGGAGTGTATCTTTTCGAGACACACAGAGGTCTCGAATGTGGAGGTAAATATTGGTTTAGAAGTTATACCACAAAAGGAGCGTTTTAAATATTTGGGCTCTATAATACATAGCAATGGAGAGCTTGATGAAAATATAGTTCACTAGATTAGATCTGGGTGGTTTAAATGGAGAAGTGCATCAGGAGTTTGGTATGAAAAGAAGATATCACTTAAGATTAAAAGTAAATTCTTTCATTTCGCAATTAAGCCAACCATGCTTTATGGAGTAGAATGTTAGCCTATCAAACAAGTACATAGTTATAAGCTAATGGTAACGAAGATGAGGATGCTCCAATGGATGTGCAACCTTCCTAAAAGAAATAAGATTCGGAATGTACCGTAAGGGATAGATTAAAGGTAGCTAATATTATTGAAAAATCAAGAGAGACAAGACTTAGGTTGTTTGGACATATTAAGGGGAGACACTCATACGCTCTAGTAAGAAGGTGTGAAAAGATAGTATTCAATGACTGTAAGAGGAAAAAAGGGATGCCTAAGAAAACTTGGGGGGAGGTAATCAAGACTGATATAGTAATGTTGGAACTTACCGATGACATGGCCCGCAATAGAAAACTTTGGCGTACTATGATTCAAATAAATGATCCTTTGTAAAGAGATTCTTGCAATTCGTATTGTAATCAACCTAAACCTGTAAATAGGTAGTACTTATCTCTTAGGGATTTAGCTTTATTATTATTATTATTATTATTATTATTATTATTATTATTATTATTATTATTATTATTATTATTGTTAACTTTTGTTTATGATTATTACTCTTATTCTTGTTATTATACTTAGTATTAGTATTATGACTATTACCAGCATGATTATTATTATTATAACTACGATTATCAATGGTAATATTACCAACACCATCGCCACCACTATTACTACTACTACTACTACTACTATTACTATTATACTATTATTCTTTTTATTGTTATTATTATTATTCCTTCCACCAATATTTACATTATTATTTTATTAGTATTATTACTATTTTTTCTCTCTCTATTTCTCTCTCTCTCTTTCCATTTCTCTCTCTTTATCTCTCTGTTTCTCTCTGTCTCTCTTGCTTTATCTCTTTTCGTGTGTGTCAATTAGAAATAACCTCTCTACTAGTTAGTGGTAAGGCTGCGCATAACTAGACTAACCAGACCCTGCGTATCAGCGGGATTATACTAGGTGTTGTTGTTGTTGTTGTTGTTGTTGTTTGTTGTCTTTGCCTAATAATAAGATTTTGTCTTCTCATAAATCACCTAACGAAAAAAAGTGAGATAGATAGTTCAAAGAAAGAGACAAATTGAATAACGAGCTTATTAAAAATCACTTCCGCATCACTGAGCTATTGATAAAGGTCAATATTCAGAAACTTTGTCTTTGTATTAGAATAATATTATGATCATGATTAAATATTTGTAAGTTCTATGAAATTCTAAGTCCATTTATGTTTATGAAAATTATGCTAACATGTATCAGAGTATGGTTATAAGAAATTTATATATGACTCTCATTTAATGTAGATTTCTCATGATTAAGAGAACTTTATGAATCTTAATATGAATCTTAATATGAAATTTTAGAAAACCTTAATTTTCATTTTTTCATGGATTTTATGTTTTGAAGGAGTAATTCATATCTGTATGGAATTAAAGAAAAGAATCAAAAAATTGTTTTGATTAAAGTCACAATGTAGGTGATGTTCACCAGGAGCTGGGGATTCAACCAATGTCCCAACACTAGGCATTCAACTAGTGTCAAGTGCTAGGAAATTCCAGCGCCGCTAGCCATTATTTTTCTTTTAAATGTTTTAAATTCCAAATATTTTGTTTTAAATTTCTGTTACTCATAATTCGATGCTAGTTAATTGTATTTTTATGGGTAAAATAAAACTCATTGCTAAAAAATATTTTTTTAAATTGACCAAAGGTGGTTTGTTTATTTTTTATAGTTAAAGAGAATGAATGTAGGTAATGCATATATATAATTAATTCTGTTTAGATATTTAAAGATAATAAATATTTCTAGTTGGTGTACGTGTGATTACCAAATTATGTACATATTAGCATCGTTATGTGCTGTATGGTATATTAGTGGATTGCCTAAAGGTAAACATTAGTATATACAATTTATGAAAATCATTATATGTTATATTGTATTGTGTGTTAACAGATTGCCTAAAGGTGAACATTAATATGTAATTTATGAAGTTTTTCTGAATTTGTGTAGTATATTATTGTCTGACTCGAAGCATTAATGTTAAGTTTTAATTTCCTACAACAGCTATTGCCATGCATCTAAATCTCTCATCTATCATGTTGTTTAATGGATTGAACTTCTTCGAATAAGTGAACAAATCCAATTATATCATGGAGTTTTGGACTTGGATTTGGCACTCAAAATTTGAGAAACCAAATGCTACTAAATGTTTTGAGTACCAAAGAGGATAAAATCTATTTTAACAACTAGGAAAGATCAAACATGTTGATTCTGACACATATAAAGATGAAAATTGTTGGGAATATTAAGTCTGCTCTTCCCAAAACTGAAAGTGTTAAAGAATTACTTAAGTTTGTGGAAGAGCGCTCTCAAACTGTTGACAATTCTCTTGTTGGGATTCTTGTGGGTACATTGACCATTATAAAGTTTGGTGGATCATATATTATACACGAACATGTTATTAAAATGACAAATATTACAGTAAGACTTAGTCCTTGGGAATGAAAGTGGATGAAAGCTTCCTTGTGCAGTTCATCTTGAACTTATTATCATTTGAGTATGGTCCTTTCCAAATGAACTATAATACTATGAAGGACAAATGGAACGTCTAAGAGTTGCACGGTATGTTGTTTTAAGAAGAGACTAGATTCAAGAATTAAGGAAGTCACTGTATTAATTATGTTAAAAATTAAGGAGTTGGTAAGAAAGGTGGAAAGAAGTATAAGAAGAAATTGAAGGGACCCTTGAAAGTTAGTGGCGAATTGTTTTAGATCCATAAGAAGGAGCATGATGAATGCAGATGTCATTTCTATAAGAAGGTTGGGTATTTCCAAAAGGAATGTTCTAATCATAAAGCATGGTTTGAGAAGAAAGGTAAGTATAGTGCTTATGTATATTTTGAAACAAACCTTGCAGAATTTCTTTTAATTCTTGGTGAATTGATTCTAGTTATACCACTCATGTTTTTAATACCTTACAGGGATTCTTTATGATCGAAACTATAAGATCAAATGAAAGGATTAACTATATAGGCAACGAAATGAGAGTTATAATGGAAACTATCATGATTTATCACTTAATCCTAGACATTAGATATCATTTGGACTTATGTGAAACTTTTTATGTACATAGTATATCTAAGAATTTAGTTTTTTAGTTCGAACTTGATAGATCCAAATATTCTTTTAAATTTGGTAGTGGAAGTTTCGGTTTATATAGACATAACCACATGATTGATAATGGTGTATTGTGTGATGGTTTATATAAATTAAACCTAAATGTTATTTATGCTAAAACTTTATTGACTAAGAATCCCAATATTGGTATTAAACATAGTTTAATTAATGATAGATATGCTTACTTGTGGCCTAAGCGTTTGAGACACATTTCTGAATAATACTTCCTAAATTTAATTTTATTAATCTTAATATTTGTATGGATTAAATTAAAAACAAACAAAACACACATTAAAGAAAGAAGTCACAAGAAGCACTCAACTTCTTGAAATAATTCACACTAATATGTGTGGACCATTTGTTGTGCCTACTTTCAATAAAGAAAAATATTTTTATAATCTTTATAGATAGTTATTCACGTTATGAATGTGTCTATTTGTTAAATGATAAATCTCATGTTGTAAACACCTTGGAGGTTTATATTAATGAGGTTAAAAGGCTAAATGATAAATCTCATGTTGTAAACACCTTGAAGGTTTATATTAATGAGGTTAAAAGGCAATTAGATAGGTCTAATAAAGGTTGTGAATATTATGGTAAGTATGATGAAAGCGGTCAAAATCCTAGTCCTTTTGCTTAATTCCATGAAAGATATAATATTTGTCTGTAATACACAATGTCAAGCACATCATAACAAAATAATGTGACATAAAGGTGTAATAAAACTTTGTTAGATATGGTTAGGAGTATGATGTGTAATTCATCTTTACCCATTTCTTTGTGGAGATATGCTATAAAACTGTCATGTATTTATTGGATAGAGTTCCTAGTAAGGCAATTATAAGCACTCCTTGTAAACTATAGACTGGAAGGAAACCAGGTTTAAGGCATCTGTATGTTTGGGGTTACAAGGTAGAAATTAGGCATTATAATCCAAATAAAAAGAAACTAGAAGTAAGAACAATCAGTGGCTACTTTATTAGTTATCTAGAAAAGTCTAAAGGATATATATTTTATTGTTCTAACCATAGGACAAGAATTATGGAAATTGAGAATGTCAGATTCATTAAACATGGTGAGACTAGTAGGATTGAAACACCATGTATGGTGGATACTCCAGAAATGGGATAGCTAGGGATGTTAATTTTGGCCCGGATTGACTGGGTCACGGTTGGCTCAACCGAGCCACCGATCGTAATTTCAAAAACAACATCATTTTTGACATTTTTTAAAAATATATATATAAGGTGGGACTGGTTGACCCAACTCACAATGGCTCGTTGGTCAGCCTATGGTCGGGCTGGGTCACGGGCCACCTAGCCTTGGCCCAGCCTAACCCTGCCTATTGACATCCTTAGATAGAAAGTCCTTAAGGCTCTGAAAAATTCTATGGCTTGTACACCTACTTAAGTTATTGTTCCACAAATTATTGAACTATCTAATAATCATAAAGAACAACAAATTAATAATAATCATAAAGAACAACAAATTAATGAACTCATTGTTCATAATGAAGTTAAACATGAAGTGAATGAACCTACAATAGAAGAACCACAACAAATAGCAGTAAGAAGATCTTAAAAAGAAAGAAGACCAGCTATTTCTGATGATGAAGTGGCACATCTACACGAGTTAGAAAATGACTTAAGAATTGATAATGAGCCAGTGATTTTCTCATAAGCCATGAATAGTGAAAATCGTGATAAGTCGTTTGGTGCCATAAAAGATAAGTTGAAATCTACGGAATAGAATGGTGTCTGGGACCTTATAAAATTACTAAAAGGTTATAAGAGAATTGGTTGTAAGTGGGTCTTTAAGACCAAACATGATTCTCTTGATAACTTATAACATTACAAGGCTAGACTAGTTGCCACAGAATTTACTCAAAAAAATGACATTGAATATAAGGAAACTTTTTCACCAATCTATAAGAAGGATTCACTTAGTATTATTATGGCTTTGGTGGCTCATTATGATCTAAATTTGCACCAAATAAATATGAAAACTGCCTTTCTAAAATAGGGAGTTAAAGGAAGAAGCCTATATAGACCAACCAATGAGGTTCATAAAGGCTAAAAAGGAACATATAGTGTGTAAACTGAAGAAAGCAATATACATACTTAAACAAGCTTCCCAACAATGATATTTTAAGTTCAATGATATTATTGTTTCCTTTCAATTTAAAGAAAACATTGTTAATCGATGTATATATCTGAATGTTAGCGGGAGTAAGTTTATTTTTCTAGTTTTGTATGTTAGTGAGATTAAGAAATTTCTCTTTAGTAAATTTGAAATGAAAGATATGGATGAGGCAACATTTATGTTAGGAATAAAAATATTTCGTGATAGATCGCAAAGATTGCTAGGTTTGTCTCAAAGTATTAAAGAGATTCAGGATGGACAAGTATTTAGCATCACCAGTCCTAATTCCAAAAAGGTACAAGTTTAGCCTTATGCAATGTCCGAAAGGTGACTTAAAACAAAAAAAAATGGAATCAATTCCATATGCATCTATAGTTAGGAGCTTAATGTATGCTTAGACATGTACGAGACTAGACATAAGTTTTACAGTGAGGATGTTAGGGAGATACCAGAGTAATCTTTGTATAGATCACTGGAAAGCTGCAAAGAAAGTTTTGAGATATTTGCAGGGAACTAAAGAACACATGCTTACTTTTAGGAGATCTAATTACCTTGAGGTATTTAGATACTTAGGTTCAGACTTTTTTGGCTGTGTAGATACAAGAAAATATAATTTTGGCTACTCTGTTCTATTAATTGGAGGAGTCATATCATAGAAGAGTGTGAAGCGGTCTGTAATTGATGCATCCACTATAAAGGTTGAGTTTGTAGAATGCTTTGAGGCCATGATTTAGGTTAAATGGTTGTAAAACTTTATTTCAGGGCTTGAGCTTGTCAACAATATTGCTAGACAGTTAAAAATTTATTGTGATAGTTTTTCAATAATTTTCTTCTCTAAGAACGGAAAGTATTTTAAAGGTACTAAACACATGGAACTAAAATACCTTACTGTTAAGGAGGAGGTTCAAAAGCATAAAGTATCAATAGAGCATGTTAACACCAATCTTATGTTATTTGACCCTTTGACGAAGGAGTTACTGCCCAAAATATTTTCTAGTCATGTAAAGAATATGGGCATTAGCGTGCTGATGACTATTAGACAATAATGTTGCATTGACTCTTATAATATTATTGACACACTTTGTGCATTAATGAATGTATTGTTTCTGAAGTTTTTGTTTTCTTCTTTATGTATTTGATTGCAATACATGATATTGAAAATAAAACTGAATGATAGATCTCATTATATGCTTCCTATTTATAGTCATGATTAAGCATAAGGACTAGTATAGTGGTACGCAGAAGGGTAGTATATTGGATTAATAATGTATGACTGTTACGACCCTTAATAGTTTTATACTTGATTATGATCACCGATGATACCATTGTACGTGAATGACGAATATTGTAAATTACGATTGCTTGATTTATTAATTCAATAGACTGCATAAAGTTATATGAGTCGATTGGGAAAATGTTAGAAATAATTTATTTTAAATGACTCATATGTTAAAAGATAGTTAAATGATTTAATAATTTAATAAATGGGCCTTTGAACATTAGACCTCGTGATGGGGAGTTTTAAAACTAATTGATGGTTACCAATTGAGTAGACCTTGTCTATGCCTAATAATAAAATTTTCTCCTCTCATAAAACACCATCATGAACAAAAAAAAGTGAGATAGAAAGTTCAAGGAAAGAGACAGATTAAGTTTGGAGGTTATTGAAAATTGTTTCCGCATCACTGAAACAAATGTAAGTTTTTAGAAACTTTATCTTTGTATTAAAATAATATTATGATTATGATTGAATGTTTGTGAATCGCATGGATTTTTTAGGTCCTGTTATGTTTAGATTCAGGTTAACAAGGCCTAAAACT
>JAOTJB010019940.1:0-10914 GCA_027123815.1 Erythroxylum minutifolium
TATACCCATCCTACAGTTTCTTTCTTTCTCTTATATCTTCACCCATAATTTACTTATTCGAAATGGGTCCAAGAATAAAGTAGATGGTAAAAGGTGCACAGCCTAAAGGAAAAATGCAAGTATTAGCTCACCGTTCATGGAATCAAACGATGAACTTCAAAGCACCTTTTTCGGTTTATTCAGAAGACGAAGGTATTTTTTCCCAAAATGTTCATTTTAGAAATGTACGTATTCCTAGGTATTTGGACTTTGATATCTTAGATATTCTTAGATTGAAAGACAAGGTTGAGAATTTAGGAATAAAAGCTCAATGGGATAAGTTTATGAATTTTTAACTTTATTGTCTATGAGGAATTAACCTATGAATTTTTCACCTCTCATCAATTTGAATTAACCCTAATGAATTTTGGTTTCAGTTGTGAGATCAACCATACCAATTAAACCATGAGATTATGTGTGAAATTGGTGGATTCTCATAATCAACCATTGTCGATCGACATGATAATTTCCATGTCAAGTAGTATCAGACCCAATTGACTGGTTTGGAAGACTTTAATGTCAATAATACATAAACAATGTTATTCGTAGTAACAAAAACTTGTTGCTTCACAAATTTATGTGCCAAATGTTTTTGATAAAAATGAATGCAATAAGATTTCGATGAAAGAATTATTTATTTTGTGGTGAATGGACAATGAAATTAAAGTTTACACATCCACACGCATTTTTAATATCATTATTGCCACTCTTAAAAAGAGAATTTGTAGTCCTGGAATGGGTTATTTGTTTACTACCATTGCGGATTATTATGGTGTCAATTATGATGGATAACTATTCTCATGCCTGAATTTCTTGGTCATCGTCTTTTTAGAAGAGCTAAGATCTTGACGTCCCAACATATGGAACTTTGAGATATCAGTGCTAAATCATATGTGAAATAAAGTATGGGAAAAGAGATTACTAGTTCAGCACCACCTCAGTAACAAGTTGAAGACTCAAAAAGTGAGGAGTCTAATGAGGAAGAACTAGCAGGATGGGAGAAGGAGTTGATTGTAGTTTCAAATCATAACAAACTGTTGAAGGAGATGGCACAGGAACAACAACGACAACAATGAGACATACAAAAAATCTACAAATACTTCATTGCTCAAGGCGTTCAGATACCATCTTTGACACCATGACCACCTCAATCATTGTAAAAATTTCATGCTGTAACCTTTCTTTTTATTTTTATTTTTCTTGTCATTTTTGACTTTCCTTTTTGTGTTGTTTGTTCTCCTCACATTGTGGACAATGTGTTGTCTGAGTTTAGAGAGGTTTGCATTTTTATTTTCATCATGAGTGAATTTTGCATGTCATGTTATTAGTTTTTGCTTAGATTGACATGGTGTGTAGCATAAGTAGGAATTGTGTGAATGTTTTAATGACTATAACTTGATGAAATTAGTTTAGCTTTGAACATAGTCTTTTAAGTTGTAAAGACATATTAGCTTATGAAATTTATGTTCTAAGTAGCTTTATTGAATATACATGATAATTAGGATATGATGATAGTTCGTTTACCTAAGGAAATTTGTACATACATTTATAATTATAAGTTAATTGAATAAGTAACATCATTAGTAACCTTTTATGAAGATAATTGGCTAAAAGCAATAAGGTAGGCTATATGAAATGTGAGAAAAAAGTGAATACCTTTAATAAATAACTATTCTGTTGGCCTTCGGGTTATGAATAAAGCTACTAGCTAGTTGAGAATATGATATCGCTGAATAATTAGGGGACATTCATCATAAATGTTTGCTTTTGCGTCAAAAGGCTAGAATGATATTCCAAATAAGGTAATTAATAAAACATGATGTAGTTGGTAACCAGACGACATTTATCACAAATGTTTGCCTTCATGTCAAAATACTAGGTCAATGTTAAAGAAAACTAAATAAGTTGTGTTTAAATAAGTCATAAAGATCTTTGAAAATAGTAGGAATTTTCATGAAAAGCTACTTAGATCACAGTTTCAATTTTGATTGACTACTAATTATCAATGTGTGTCGAGTGCTTAAGGTAAATGAATATGATGTTAAGGTCTTGATTAGTATGTGTATTCAATCCAAAATGCTTACCAATAGATTGCATAAGTTAATATGTTGGGACAATTTGATTGATTGTTGTCTATAGTTAAATTAGTTTCATGAAAATTAGATTCCATTATATCATTATTGCATATGCATGAATGTATGTGTTATTGTTTGGTGTGTTTGAGTTTGAGTTTGTATTTGTTTAATTTTTGTTTGAGGATAAGCAAAAGTTTAATTGTGGGGATGTTTATTGTTGTAGCTTACATTATGTTTTGGTAGGTTTTTTAGTTTGTTTATAGTCGTTGATTAGAAGATTTTTGCATGTTTAGGCTTAGAATTATGTTAATGTGATTGTGTGTTTATGTTTTCGAGTGTTATGTGGTTTAAGCAAGATGTGGACTATAATTTTTGTGCACTTGATGTGTTTTTATGTGTTTGTTAGTGTTTAAACTCAGATGGATGAAGATTGAAGGAAGTTGGAGAAAGCTTGGACAAAAGGATAAGGTCATAATCGTGACATGACTATCACGGTCGTGACAGAAGATCTCTCCTTAGGGTCATCATCATAACTAAAGTTTCACGGTCGTGAGATAAGAGCTTTATACTGGGTTATGATTGTGGCAACCTTTTCATAATCGTGATAGAAGACAATTTCTCTATTTCATGATCGTGACACCCCTTTCACAATCATGATAGGCGCTTGCCAAACATGGGGATCCCCTTCTGTTTTGATATTTGAAAGGTCTTTTTGGAAAATTAGACATTGGTAAAACCTAGAATTTGTCCTAAATGACCCATGAACTGTATAAGAACATGAAAAGAACTAAAATAAGACGTGGCCTCCATTTCCCAAATTGAGAAAGATTCTAAAGGAAGATCAAGAAGGAGAGAAGAGAAGAGGAGCATCTGCTACAACAATCCGTTCACTCCAACCCAGTCCATTTAAATTCTTTTCTTCTTTCTCCTATTATTTACTTCCATCATGATGTACGAATTAGGATTGAGGACATTGAACATGTTGATGATGCTCTAATTTCATTTTATTATTTATTCTTGAATTATTTTATAACTTGATTTCTTTTGATGTCAATGAAATGTTTGGCGTTGTGATATTTATGGTTACACATACTTCAATAATAAATCAAGAGATTGAATTGATAGTAATATGGTTATGTTGGGTTAATGAGAGTTAACAACCTAATAAGTCTATAAATATCAAATAAATAATCATACGAAAATAGATCTTATGTGAGGACCCGATTATTCAATAGATTGCTTAAGAACTAGATGAAAATGTTAGGATGTTTTTATTAATCAAGAGATGGAAAATTTAGAATTTCATAATCAATTAAGGATTATTAATTGGGGTTAAATGATTAGGTGTTGAGAAAGAGTAATCAACCCTTCGAAAATCTAGGATCGATAAGGATTGAGTCAAAAGTGGTTAAGGTAAAAAAATGACGATATAATGAATCTTATACTCTCATAATTGATCTATCTTATTTTATTGTCTTATCTCATTTGTTAAGTGGTTTAGCGCTCTATTTGATTTAATTACATTAATTTCAGAATTTTATTTTCATTCAACTCATACTTGATTGTGTAATTTTTTGGTTATTTTTATTTTCATTTAATTCACATTTTATAGCATTAGACAAAGTTCCGGTTCATTTAGCTTTAACTAATTCCTCGTGGGATCGACAACTTAATTACTACGGGTTATGATTCGTATACTTGCAAAATATTGAGGGTTTTACATTAGATAAAATTTTCTCAACATTAAACCTAAAGAATATTGTTAAATTAAAGATTTTAGGAAAACATTATGGTCGTACCATTATTGTTGTAGACTCAAGGAAGGACATTATTAACTTACTAGACTCGAGTAATCAGTTAATGCATTTTTCAGCAAGGTTTATCCATAAGAACAATGAAATCTATGCCACATATTTTTATAATTCAAACTTATCTTTTTAGATGACTTACTTTTGGAAGAAACTTAAGTGTATTCACTGTTTAATCTAAGGTCCTTAGACTCTAAAGGACTATAACAACACTCTAATCACATTAGAGGCTTTTAAGTTTAAGGACCTTTTCTAATGATTTCAAGGAGTGAATTGAGAAGATTGAAATCACTAATTTGAAGTTAGAGGGATATTTTTACAAGGATAAATAAAACAAATGCTAAGATGGATAATAAGAAAAAAATGATAAGAAATTAGTTAATGAAGATTGGAGAGAAGAATTCTCTAAAACCAAGCTATGTTTGATAATCCAAGATTCTTAGATCATACCCTAATCACCATCCAAAATTTTTTCATAAAAAGTAGTAGAAAATGCACCTTCATGTTCAATGAATTCCTAGCATATGAAAAGCATTTTTCAAAGTACATTTTCAGGGGCATTTCTTATAAGGGCCATAGTTGCAAAGCTTAATTATATATTAGAAAACTTTACCTTATTAAGCAAGATCAAAAAATCATCTTCATGCATTTTCTTTTCTCCTCTTTCTCTAATCCTTCTTCTTGTTCCATAGAGACAATTGAGTATGAATCTTAAAAAGACAACTCAAAGATTGTGCTTTCGACTCATTTTAGCTCTTTTGCTTTCGAATTGTACCTAAAACTAAATATGAACTCAAGTAAATGTCTTAAGCATTTTCATATCATTAATCACTAAATGTTATGGAGTAAATGTATAATTAATTAAGCACATATCAATTTCCCCCTCACTTAGCTTTTGACCGTCCTCGAGCAAAACCTCATATTCAAAATGATAGACCTAAAAATAGTGACTCATTTCCCATATGTTCCAAGAATATATAGTTATAAGCAAAGATGAATCACTTTCAAAAACTATAGTAAGAGTTCAACATTCAATGCTTCTACTCATGTTTAATTAACATTCATCACCTTTAAAAACTGAGCAATTTAGAGGTAGACTTGGGAAACATGTTTAAATATGATGTATTCATAGGTGCACTTAAATACCATTCATAATCATGACATTTCACTACTTTTCAAATCAATTCATTTCTCCACTGCTAAGGTTCACATGCATAATCATGAATCAAAGGACGTTTCAAGGATGTAATATGGTTAAAGGTAAGGTAAGATATATTTGGGTCAAGTAGTATGAAAGTCACTAAAGCTAGCGAAACAAAAGCAACACTCAATTTAACATCAAGTGTAGAAACCAACATTCACTCACAATTGTGTACATCAATTATAATGAATGCAAAAACGATGCTTCACAACTCTAGTTCAAGCTCCAATACTACAAACCACATAAAGCATAATCAACCAAAAGGAATCACTCATACAATTGATGGCAAAACATTGAAACTTTATGGAGTGATCATTCAAAGACAACATTTACCTCATATTCAACTTAAATAACCATTCAATAAAACTTTAGGAGGATGCATTAATTATGCATAACTTTACAAACCGCATATGCACTTCCTCCTTGATATATTTATTTAAACTTTTTTCCTTTTTTCCTTTTCTTTTCGTTTCTTTATCTTTTCTCATTTCTTTCTTTCTTTTCATTTTTGTAAACATTGACAGAAACTACATTAATATGAGAATTTCAATGATAAGACATAAGAAAACATCCTAATCATTGTAACCAACCCACACATATACATACCCCCACACGTAAAATTTTGTACATCTATAAACTCAACAATCACAAATGCTCTACTAGCTTTATGGCTTAGGTAGGAGATTTGGTCAAGTTTAAAAGCATGTAATGTGGTTAGTACATAAAGAAAAGTATAATGCTCAAAGGAGCTTATCAAAAGGAAAACCATAAAATAGGTAGGCTATTCAGTTTCGTGTTAATGTATGTGATTAAAAAATGTTGTCTTAAATAGAAAATCAAAGCAAAATAAAGATTTACATATAATGAAGGTCATATATTATCAAAGGACAATGAGATTGATATGTATATGTCAGTCTATTAAGGCTCAAAATCTCACCAACTTTGTCTATCACTAGTCACTACTCTTCTAAAGATAATACACATCGACCAATCATAAAAATAAAAGTACATGCTTAAGTTGCAATGAAATTCTCTAGTCAATTCATTCTCTACTCTTGACTATATAATCTTAGAAGCAATAGAAAACGAGAAAAATTTTTATTGTTTCTTTTATTCTATCTCATTTTAATTAAAAACTTAAAATAGGTAAAAACAAATAAATTCAAAAACACACATGCATATGAGAAACAAATGTGAAAATGTAAAGAAAAAAAATTTACTTCTTTTGGGTTGCCTCCCAAGAAGCGCCTTTGTTTAGGATCGCTGGCTGGACTCCATACCCTCCTTGTTAGATCGAAAACAAAAACATGCTTGGTTTGGCTAAATGGTAGATAGCATAAATACCAAAATAACATGCCTTTAATCCATACATGATACGGTATAAGGAAAATAAACAAATAAGGACAAGATCAAAAAAAATTTCTGACTCCTTGCTACAACTTTGACTATTCGCTGCTGTGTCCTCAACCAATCCAATCTATCACGTGTTCTCCTTGGACAACTTGATTATCAATATCCTTAGGTGGGAAAGGAGAAGAAAAATGAATAGCAAACTTTTGATATATTCGGCTAGTTGAAAGAACCAAAAATTGAGACATTCTCTTTTTCAATATTTGGTTAGTTGAAAAAAATCAAAATGAGAACCTCTCTTTTTTTTTTTTGGCTATAGGCGACGGTATTGAGAACTAGAGGAGAGCCATATCATCCATCATTCATTTAGCGTCCAAGCCAAATTAATTGTCTACATAAAATTCCAACACCTGTACGCATTTTTTGGAGTGAGTGGAGATTAATGAACAAACCCACATTCATTCACTTTGAATGTTAAAAGAGCTGTACGTTACATGCTCTCATTTATTCCTGAATCAAAGGAGCTTGGACGTATGGATGGGAGAGAGCTTCCAAAAGCCACACATTCATTCACTTTTGAATAAATGAAAGTGTTGTCCATTTATGCTTTTAAAACAAGAATCAAAACCATTAAAAAATGAACATCACCGAATTCATTGGATGAGAGTGGAGAGAGATAGCAAAAACGCACCATCCATTCTTTTAATCAAAACAATGCAACCCGTCATTCAACATTAATTCCATGAGCTTTACGTTTATGCTATATTAAAACAAGCCACCAAAAAACATTTAATGATGAGCATTACATTAACGCCCACTCCTTTCATGCTTTTATTTATTTATTTATTTTAATACAATTAATATAATTAATTAAATCAAAATCCAACCCAATATTAAATATTCATTTGGGCTTATAATTAAGAATTAATTAATGTAAGTCCAACATTTAATTATAGTCTTAAGACCCAATTTAATTAACTCTTAATTAAATTGTTCTGGTCTTATTGGCTCGAATCCAATTCGTCCATTTCTCTCCAAACTGTCTCATTTTCTTTCCGATAACCTCCGTTTATTTTTCTTACTTTCCTTGATAACCTTCCTAAAAGTCAAGTGGGGAATCTAATTGGACTTAAATAATTCAAGTTCCACTAAGCTCAGAATTAATTTAATCTCATTAGAATTAATTCTGACTTATTAACCAAATGTCATTCCACTAAAGACAATTGGTTGAACACTTGAATTACTTAAAATTATGAGAAACTGTGTTTCAATTTATTAATACGATGTCTAATTGCAAACTCTATTATGAACCATATTATAGTCATCCGCACAATAAAGGGTAAAATTACCATTTTGCCCTTATATTGGTTTTTCCTTCTAGATCTCCCGTTTCACTCTGCATGGTGATTAACACACAAGATCTAATCTTGGTGTTAAGACTTGTTGGGTAGCTAGTGTATCAAACTACTGGGGCCAGTTTAATCACCAATCTTCGTAAAACATTTAGAAGTGATGATACACTATAAACTCTATATTTGAGTGAATATTCCCTGATGCATGTTTCAATTAATAATTCCAACATATCGGCACTAGATTAATACCTTGCAAAAATCCATTCCAATCATATCAAGAATTATAACGAAACACACATGAGTTCACCACTCATCAAGATTGTGGTTCATAATAAACGAATGCTAAGGTGTATGTTTTACGCTTAAAGTAACAACCTACTTTATTCTTTAAAAACATATGCAATTCTAGATTCATTTAATAGTTTCATTACCGATAGTCAACTACTATCATGATTTGAAACTCATCATTTCCTTGAAGTAAACTCGTTTACTTACAAGGAGTTAAATCGCAATGCTACAGTCTAAACCACAATTAAGCGACCAATTTGATTATTCGATGTGAATCAATTAAATTAGATTCTAATAACATACACGTTTCCTATACATCTCAATATATATGTATCTGTATATTACTTACAAAAGAACCTTGGTACCTTATGACTAGTTATATTATGCTCAGACAAATAAAACCAAATTCTTTTGTTTTATTAATAATAATTATTTTCATTACAATATTGTAATTGGAAGAAAATTAAGTTATATGTAAATACACTTGCTTTCTAGGGCACTATATTTAGATAACCCTAACAATCTCCCACTTGACCTAAAGCGAGTTTGACATATCCCTTATTCTCATACCTTCTAGGTGACCCTCGAAGCTCTTTTGTGACAGCGTCTTCATGAATGGATCAGTAAGGTTTTGATCTGTGGGAATCTTTACCACATCCAACTTACCACGTTGTATTATCTCCCTTATGAGATGATACTTTCTCTCAATATGTTTGGAGGCTTTGTGGTTTCGAGGTTCTTTAGAATTAGTCACTGCCCCATTATTATCACAGTAAAGTGTAATGGTCTTTTCTGCCTCAGGAACTACCTCCAAATCCTTTAGGAACTTGCAGAGCCAGACTGCTTCCTTTGCTGCTTCACAAGCGGCAACATGCTTAGCCTCCATAGTCGAATCAACAACACAAGATTGTTTGAAACTCCTCCAAATTATGGCTCGACCTCCCAAAGCAAATATAGAATCAGAAGATGATTTCCTTGAATCAACTTCTGATTGGAAATTAGAATTTGTATATCCCGTCAGAATAAGGTCACTTCTAGAGTAAACAAGCATTACATTCTTCGTCCTACGAAGATACTTCAGTATGCACTTCACCGTAATCCAATGCTCCATTCCAGGATTGGACTGAAATATACTTATCAGTCCCACTATATAATAGATATCTGGTCTAGTGCAAAGCATGACATACATTAAACTTTTAACTACCGAAGCATATGGAATGTTACACATGCGTTCGACCTCCTCTTGGGTCTTAGGTGCTTACTCCTTTAAAAGTTTGATTCCATGTCTAAAAGGTGTAAAACCCCTCTTGGAATCCTACATGGAAAACTTATTGAGCATGTTCTCAATGTAGGTCAGTTAAGACAATGCTATATGCTTATTCTTATGATCCCTTATAAGCTTGATGCCTAGAACATAACTAGCCGCTCCCAAATCCTTCATTAAGAACTGTTCGTTCAGCCATCCCTTGACTGTAGATAACATTCCTACATCATTTGCAATAAGCAGAATGTCATCAACAAACAGAATTAGGAAAGTAACCTTGCCTTATTGTATACTTTTATAGACACAAGGCTCATCTAGGTTTTATATGAACCCATAGGTTTTGATAGCCTTATCAAACCTAATGTTCAAAGACCTAGATGCTTGCTTAAGTCCATAAATGGACCTTTGTAACTTGCATACCTTATGCTCATTACCTAGCTCAATGAATCCTTCTAGTTGGGCTATATAAATAGTCTCCTCATGATCCCCATTAAGAAATGTGGTCTTGATGTCCATTTGCCATATTTCATAATCAAAATAGGCTATTATGGCCAAAAGAATTCTAATGGATTTAAGCATAGCAACCGGAGAGAAAATCTTCTTATAGTCTATACCCTCTTTTTAAGTATAACCCTTAGCTACTAACCTAGCTTTAAAGGTCTCTACCTTTCCATCTGATCCTTTCTTCCTTTTAAAGATCCATTTACACCCTATGGCTTTTACACCTGGTGGTAGATCTACAAGGATCTAGACTTCGTTGGCGTACATGGAATCTATTTCCAATTCCATCACCTTAAGCCACTTTTCCGCATCAACGTCATTAATAGCTTGTGTATAAGTAATGGGATTTGTTACTTCTTAGTCTGAGATGGCAATTATGCCTTCTTTTATACCTAGATATCTGTCTGGTTGTCTTATAGGCCTCCTACTACGTCTAGACACTAATTCACGTTCAAGCTGCTCTTCCGATTTAAATCTTAAATCTATTTCGACATCTTATTCTGCTATATCCGAATCAACTCTAGGTTCAGATGAAATAGCTATCTGCTTTAGTACTACTTCACTTCTTCCTTTGTGATTTCTCACAAATTCTTCTCTAAGAAGATCGCATTTGTCGACACAAATACCTTCCTATCCTGAGGATTGTAAAAATAGTACCTTTAGGATATCCTACAAACAAACATACTTTTGACCTTAGTTCCATCTTTGTGGATTAAGACCTTAGAATATGGGTTGGGCAGCCCCAAGTCCTCAAGTGCCGCAATGAAGGCACTTATCCAGTCCACAACTCCCTAGGTGTTTTAGGCACCGATTTGGATGGAGCAAAGTTAAGAAGATAAGTTGTCGTTTGTATGGCATATCCCCCAAACAATTCTGAAAGGCTAGCGTAGGGCATCATTGATTTTACCATTTCCAATAGAGTCCTATTCCTCCTCTTAGGTACACCATTCTGTTGAGGTGATTTGGGAGCTAACAAGTTAGAAACAATTCCATTGTCAATTAGGAATTGTTAGAACTCTCCAGATGAGTACCCACC
>JAOTJB010019980.1:0-10910 GCA_027123815.1 Erythroxylum minutifolium
TTTTGATATGAGAATGACTTTGTGATGAAATTTATGGATAAATACTCGGGATTGTCATGAACATGCATTATACATATTTTAAATGTGCATTATTAAACACTTATGATTGTACAAATTGTGATATATGTGTATGGTATTTGATATAGAGGAGCAACTGGAACGTCAATCTCCAGACATTGCCAGAACTTCCAGGCATTAGCTTCGAGAGCAACTTTTGAGTAACCTAGACGGTCTCACTTAATTATTTGTTTGCTTAATTTCTGTTTTGAAATGATTGAATGAATACGGCATGATTGTTGATTTCAGACAGAAGGTCTGATGACTGTGAAATATGGAATGTATATTGAAGTGCTACTTGAATGTTAACGTGAAGAACTAAATGTGTTATGACATGATTGATTGAAAATGTGAGATGCATTCCATATATGAATGCATGATCAGATAATGGCAGTTGTGACCAGAGTAGCTACCAAACAGAGCTTAAAGCTCAACGTGTGCATAGAGCCTCGAGCTCAAACATTGATTAAGAGCCTAAGGCTCACTAGTACAATAAGCCCTATATCCTCATCAAATAAGGGACAGTTAGTAATGAGCTCAATATCCAAAATGGATATGGGACAGTTTAGGCATTCGGTCATAAGAACATAACAATTGGAAAAGTGTCTCATAAGCATTCCATATGTATTTTGATAAGTATGTTTGATTGATTAAAATGCAAAAATTTGCCTATGCTTAAGAGAAAATGTGATACTGATGTAAAGTGCAATTTTGTGAAATATTTTTTATATGAAATGATGGGTTGCATGAATTGAGTGAACCATCAATGATGGTTACCTCACTGAGTTCGCAAAACTCACCAAAATTGCAACATTGTCTTTTTAAGACCAAGAGATGACTCTAGCTACTGAGAGACTCTACCAGCCGTATAGATTGTGATTTGGCAAGAGAAGTCATGACTCAAAGGTCAGTCAGCTAGGATTTTTGGGTAGATTAGATAGATTTTGTATATTTTCCTCTTTCATGTAGTACTTTTGTACTAGGTTTTGATGATGTACACGTAATAAGTGTTTAAAGGTACAATGTAGACTTTTGGTTTTGTGAAGTAAAATGAGGAAAAAGTTGGTTTTAAAATATTGTGATTTTCTTATGATGCTTTATAAGTGAATAATGATATGAAGCCATGTGAAGTGAATATAATGATCAAACATAGCTCGCCCTTATCGTAGGATATGTACCGGAATGACCTCCGGGTATCCCAGTTTGTACCCTGCAGTAAGGGGGCACTACATGTTATGACTCCATAAAGGCATTAAACTGATTTAAGACAATATAAAATTTATGCTAAATTGGCCTAGACCTACTAATGTTTATAAGTTATATGGACTTTTAGTACTTACAAGTTACTATAAAAAACTTATCCACAACTACGACAACATAGTTTGGCCTCTCAGCAATTTCTTAGAAAAGAGAAATATGAAGGATAGATAAGGCAAAATATAATTTTCAAAATCTTAAACAAGTCATCATAACAACTCCTACGCTTGCCATGCAAAATTTCAATGAACCCTTTATTAGTAAAGTAGAAGCCTCAGGGGATGACATAGGGGTTGATAGGAATTAAGTCCTTGATCCTTTGAGTTTGATATAGTGGTTAATAGGAAGAAAAGGCTTCAAGAAGAATTCAATGGTGTTATGAGAAAAGAGGTCATATATACAAAATTAATACAAATTGAAAGGTGAACATTATTTAGTTTAAATCAAGCTAAGATTGAAGACTTAGATTTGAATATGGTCTCCAATATAATTGCATAGGTTGTATAACTTTAAGAAAAACTCAATTACAAGAAGCGATTCAACCATATGAGTGGCCTAGACCATTTTTAATTTCACAAAGTTACAAGAGGATACACAATCTTAGCCACAATCATATCCTAGACCATGTCTAATTTTGCAAAATTATAAGAAATGCATTGTCTCAAACACAGATGTGGCATAGATAATGCCTATTAGCATTAAAATGTCCATAACTAACACGATTGTGTCCTAGGTTGTGCCCCCTTGAGACCTAGCTTTTTGTTAGTTAGTGTTTAAGGAATGTTTCTTTTCAATTAGAACAACTTTGAGATATTTTTTATTTGAAAGTTATTAAAGCTTCTTTTACTTGTTCTTTATTGAACTTTGCAGTTATTAAAGAATTTCTTCTTTATGGTGTTTAAATAAAATTTGATTCTTGATTCTTTATAATCAATAAGTCAATTATTTTATACATCTATTTTAAATTTCTTGGATTGGATTCCAGACTTTTTTATGGGTTCTCTAGGGTATATATTCTTAGGTATGTTCACATCAATTGGTACTAGAGATTGATTATAAGTTAAGTATGTTTATCTTTTTTATTTTGTTTCGTTCAAATTTTATTTTATTTTTAAAAGATAAAATCATAATTTTTGTGAGTTTTTATTATATTACATCATATTATTGTTACTAAATCTTTTTAAGTTTCTAATTGCTAAAGTTTTAATAAAAAAGAATCAATTATGTCATCTTCTTGTTTTAAGTTTTTGTCTATATATTTACTTTTACGTTAGAGTTTCTTCTTTGTCAATTTCTTCATTTCATTATATTTATAATAATTGATTGTATGATTGTGAAAAAAAAAGAAAGAAGAAAGAAGAAAGAAGAAGTGCAAGAACAGTGATTTTAAGAAATAGTTTCCAAATACAATTTAAAATTCTTATTGATATTTTATGTTTTATTCAAATTTTGTACTTTTGTTTAATTTATAACTTATTAATATTTTAACATATAGTTCTTGGAGTTTTGGACTTTACAAAATTGAATTCTTGTTTGAGTTTGTTTAGTTTTTTAAAGAACTTGTAAGGGAAGTAAATAGCTGAAAAGGCAAGAGATTATGAGATTATCCTTGGAAAGGGCCAAAATTTAAAGTGAAATATGAGTGAATTGAGTGATATTAATTAAGAGAAACATATGAGAGAGTGTTGTAAGGTTACATGTGAATCATGTATGATCAAGACAAAGTTTAAGGGAAAAGAAAGGATGATAGTTTCATGTTTTAATCTATACAATAATAGTTTGAATGTATGAATATGATATTTAGAAAAATTATAAACAAAATGGAATTGAAAGATTCTACCATAGCCAATTTATAAAAGGCACAATCACCACAAGTTCCTAATACATTTTGACAACAACAATAAGTTCTCTAATATGATGTCGATGATGAAGAAAAAGTTATGTCCTGTATGACGCATACTAACAACTGCTAAAGAATACAAGTAGATTTGCACATCAAAATGATTAGCAAGATATAGAATATGGAAGGGAGCCTAAGCAAGATGGAAACCTTAGGTACATTAAAATGAATGTTCCTTCATTTTAAGAGAGGATATGACTTTGAGGATTAAAAAAGAAGATGGAGCTAATTTTTTAATACCATCATTATACTAAAGAGAAAAAGGTAAAACTTATTATTATTGAGTTCACTGACTCTGCTATTATTTGGAGGGATTAGCTTGTAGTAAATAAATGAAGGAACTATGAGAAACCTATTAATAACTAACATGATATGAAGCTGATTATGATGAGGTAGTTTATCTCTAATCACTACTATAGAAATTTGTTTCATAAATTGCAACGTTCACTTAAGGTTCAAAAAGTGCTAGATAATACCATAAGAAGATTAAGATTACTATGATTTGAGATCGTGTAAAGCAAGATCTAGAAGTTACCATAGTTAGATTTTTTAAATGGTTTGAAACACATAATTACAATATTATTTGAAGCTAGATGATATTGTTTATGTGGTTATAAAGGGGTAAGGAAAACTAAAAAACAAGGGTAACTATTCATAAAAAATCGTAGTTCATCCTCATAGAAATTGAGATGGAAAAAAGATGACATTACTGCTCATAAAACCAAAACTAAATCCCTTGAAGAAGAAGGTATATTTCAAAGTAAAATGAAAGGTAAAACTAAAATTAAAACCCATACTCGTGATATTAAATACTTATGTTGTTTAGGAACATGACACTTAACTTCATAATATCCTAATAAAAGGTCAACGATCATGAAAGATGATGGGATGATTGAGATAAAAAATGAAAGAGATGAGGATTTTATATTGCCACTAGAAGAGTGTGATAATGATGGTGTTGAACATTTAATGGAAGAGAAGTTGCTTATGATTAGGCATACTATAAAGCTAATAAAAATCATGTTAAAGACAATGATGTTAGTGAGCAACGAGATGATATTTTTCATATGAGATGTCGCATCAATAATGAGGTGTGTAATAATGAGCCATTTTCTCACATAGCCAAAACTCCCTTGTATGGTATAATTATTGATGAGGATAATTGCACGAATGTAGTTAGCACTACCTTGATTAAAAAAATGAGTCTACTGACCATGAAACATCCCAAACCATATGAACTTCAATGGATAAATAAAAATAGTGAGTAAATACTATGACAAGGTGTTCTGTGGTTGTTTATTCCTGTTGGCCATCTTCTCTTAAGGAGGCCAGGCCTTAAGAATTCAATAGAAAGGCCATAAAAGATATGTTTATAAATTAGTATTCTTTTATCATGAATAGTGAAATTATCACTCTTATACAATTGGTACCTGAACATCAGTTTAAGTTTAAAACGAGAGTAAAGAAGAGAAGAGTGAGCTAAAAATAAGGGTTAGAGATTAAAAGGAAAATAAAAGAGTTTATTGAAAAATAAAAATAAGGAGAAACAGGTTAGGAAAAAGGAGTGTTGAGATAAAAGTAAAGAAATAAGTAGGCTTTTACGTTAATGAGAGTGAGAAACGAGGGATTTTTTTTAACTATCATATGATTGTACCTTTTTATAAGAGGCTTGTTTTAATACTGACAATCTTGACATTTTTTTGCCTAGTATTTTTGTTTCTTTGTTGTAGGATTTCCAAGGTGTATTCTTCAAAATTTTCCCTATTAATTACCACAAATAAAGATAATAATACATCAAATTAATTTTATAACTAATGATACCATTCATAATCAACTAGCTTATAAAAATAATGCAAAAGAGACTATGGAGCTTCAAAGGTAAGTTGAAAAGCTTTTTTCGAAGGATTATATTAGAGAAAGCATAAGTATATGTGTTTTTCCAATCTTACCTGTTCCTAAGAAGGATGGGAATGAAGAATATATGTTAATTGCCAAGTTGTCAATAAAATAAAGATAAAATATTGATATCCAATTTATAGGTTAAAAGACATGCTTGATGAGTTGCATGGTTCTTGTTTATTTTTAAAGATTGATTTGAAAAGTGGATATTATCAAATTAAGATGAAAGAAGGTGATGAGTGAAAAATAAACTTTAAAATAAAATGTGATTTATATGAGTGGGTAATGATGCCTTTTAGATTTATCAATGCACTTAGTATTTTCATAAGATTAATTAATCATATTTTGTGTGCTTTTATTAGAACATTTATGGTTATTTATTTTGATGATAATCTAATCTATAATAAGACTTCAGATGAGCATATTGTGTGTGTAAAAATCATTTTGAATGTTTTGAGATAATAAAAATTCTATGTTAATATAAAGAAGTGTCCTTTTTGTGTGGATAAGTAATTTTTCTTAGATTTATTAGAATGTGAAAGGCATAAAGGTTAAAAAAGAGAGGGTTAAGTATAATAAGAGTAGCATACACCTATATATTCATGATTTGATTAGTTTTTATAGCAGCTTTACGAAAGAATGTAGTGTACTAGCTGCACTACTTATTGAAGTTGTCAAAAAGTATGTTGTTTTAAGTAGGGTTGTAAACGAGAGTGCACTTTTAATTTGGTTAAAGAAAGATTACATGCTAATTCTTTATTAGCTTTTCCAAAACTTTTGAGATTAAATTTGATGCATTGAGAATAATATTAGTACTTTTTTAATGCGAGAAAATCAATCAATTGCCTTCTTTAGTGAGAAAATCAATGGTGTTGCTCTTAACTACCTAACTTATAATAATGAGTTATATGCAATAGTGAGGGCTTTGAACAATCGACAATTTTATTTGTGGTCCAAAGAATTTGGTATTCACATTGATCATGAGTCTTTAAAGCATTTAAAAGGTTAATGGACGTTGAATTAACAACATCTGAATGGATGGAATTCATTGAGATATTTTTTTATAACATTAAGTGTAAGAAAGGTAAGAAAAATAGTGGATGATGCATTATCCTAAAGATACGACTGATTTCTACATTGAAGGTGATCTTATAGATTTTTTTCTAACTATGTAATTGGATTTGAAACAATCCTATGGAAACCAATAAACAATTAGGATCTCTCTTCAATTGCCTATTAATTTGATGATTATAGGTCTATTAAGATACCAGCTCTCGCTGTGTAATATAACACAGATGATCCAGTCCAATCTCTTGATTAAAATTGAATATACAATAATAAACATCACAAACATATTTATTAAATCAAGAATGTAAAGTTCAACAAATAAATCAAGAGTAATTCCTAAAAAGGAATTTAATAATCCATAGATGTAACTATATATCCAATTTAATGTCACTAATATAATACAAAAACAAAAAAAATAAACAAGAGTGGATAATTGAATCTAGAAGTCTTCTCTTCTTTCTTCTCTGCTTTGCCTTAAGCTAAAAAATCTGCAGCCTTATTCTTTAGAATTTTTGCTTTTTTAAGCTCCTTTAATTATGTTTATATAGCCATCAAATGATGTTTTTCTCTTCTATATATACTCTTAAGTCTTTTAGGATTTTGTCTAGTTTTTTCCACATGTATATTTGCCAAAAATAGTTGCAAAACGTCAAACGTATAAAAAAAACTCGTATGCTAGAAAACACCTTACATGATTGTGCATAGCATTTGACTAACTCTCTGGTACGATCGTGCATGGCATTTCACAATTATGCTAGAGACTTCCATCTTACTACTTCCTTATGCACAATCGTGCTAGAGACTTCCATCTTGTTGCTTCCTAATGCATGATCGTGCATGGCCAAACTTATTTCTCCATCTTTTTCTTCAACTTTTTTTCATTTTTCCTTGTCTCTACTAGTTACCAGAAACATCAAACAATCCTTGAAATATAAAATTAAGATTAAACTCTTGCCTTAAACAATAATTAATCAAATAATACATGTAAAAATGCTAACAAAAACATAAATCCAAATCCTAAACATATGATTATCCTCTAAGAAAACACTAAAAACATACTTTAACACCTATAAAGCATACTATAATTTACACCTATCATAAGGTAACATTGTTAAACTTTGAGTATATTAAGGAATTATATAAGAATGATGATGATTTTGCATTTATCTTTAGGTATGATGGATTTTTATTTAAAGAAAATAGATTCTGTATGTCTAAGATTTCTTTGAGATAGTTGTTAGTGCATGAAGTATATAGGGGAGGATGATCGGTCAATTTGGCATTAAAAAAGACTTTAGATATTTTGCTTGAACATTTCTTTTGGCCTCATATATTTCATGAATCTATGCTAATTGCATTACATATAGATAAGTTAAGTCTAAGGTTATATCACATAGTGTGTATACTCTTTTATTAATACCTAATGAACCTTGGTGATATTTATATAGATTTTTTTAAATTTTCCTAGGTGAAAATACGGTAAAGTTTATATTTATGTTATTGTTGATAGCTTTTTTGAGATGACCATTTTACTATATATAGTAAAACTAATGTTGCAACCAATATGGATTATTTATTCTTTAGGGAGCTAGTGCGACTCTGTAATGTTCTTAAGAGTATTGTGTTTGACAGAGAAGTTAAGTTCCTAACTACTTTTGGAAGATTTTATAGGGAAAGTTGGGAACCTAATTATTGTCTTCAACCAATTATAATCCCTAAATAGATTGTCAAATTAAAGTAGCAAATAAGACTTTTAACTATTTTATTACACGTTATTATTTAAAAGAATTTACAAAATTGGAAAAAAGTACTTATAGTTCATTGAATTTGCAAATAATAGAGTTGTTCGTAGAATTACTTGTTATTCACCTTTTGAGATTGTTTATGATTTTAACCTATTAACTCTATTGGTTGGTTCCTTTACTATTTATGAGAGAAGTTACTTGGATGGTAAAAGGAAAGTTGAAATGGTGTTGAAAGAAATGATGAAGAATATGCATCTAAAGCTAATAAAGGGAGAACGAGAATTACATTTAAACTAGGTGATTGAGTGTGGGTACATATGAGAAAGAAAATGTTCATAAATTGAAGAAGATTTAAGTTGTAATTAGGAGGAGATGGTTCATTTTAAATTGTTGAACAAATTAATGATAATGCTTATAATTTGGATCTTCTAAGTAAATATAATATGAGACTATTTCTATTATTTTTTATTTAACTCCCTTTGATATACGTGATGATTCAAGGATGCATCTTTTTAAAGAAGGAGGGAATTATAAGAATTAATTTGTCTTCTACAATTTGAGTTTGTCAAATGGACCAATTATATGAACAAGGAAGAAAATGCTTCAAGATGCATTTAATGATGCTGTGAAAGAAGTGGCTACACATATGGAATCAAGTCAAATCAAAAGAGGAACATTGGTTAGCCTAATTCAAACTAAGATTGAAAGACTTAAATGTTAACATGACCTCAAACACAATAACGTACCAACCCTTTTAACTTTATAAAGAAATTAGTTATAAGACACAATCTCAGCCATGAACATGTCATAAATAGTGTCTAATTTTATAAAGTTATATGAAGATTTACGGTGTTAGCCATGGGCATATCCTGAACTTGTCTAATTTCATAAAGTTACATGAAAATTCATAGTATCATACACTAGTGTGGCCTAGAATGTGCTTGTTAGCATTAAAACTTTTGTAACTAATATAACCTGAAATATGGTTGTACCTTAGATGTGCCTACTCAAAACCCTAGTTTTTTATTATTTAGTATTTAAGAGATGTTTTCTTCTAAGTTAGAGTAACTTTGAGATATTTGTTATTTAAGAGTCATCAGAGCTTCTTTTACTTATTCTTTATTGAACTTCAAACTTAGTAAGAAATTCTTCTTTGCGTGTCAATCACTTAATTGATTTAGTTCCTGGTTCTTTATAACAAATGAGTAGATTTTTTGATACATCTGTTTTTAGCTTTCTTGGGCTTGATTCAAACTTTCTAGGGTATATTCTTAGGTAGATTTACTTCAAGGATAGTTCTCACTTAACAAGGGTGACTTATTGCATTTATGAGTAGGAATTGGGTACCATTAAATGCTAAAAAGATGTTAATAATAATTTAACTGGTCCAAACTTAAAGACCTTACTTACTGGGCTGAAATTATACATCAATTTTGACCATCGAAGCCTCAAGTACTTATTAGATAATGCATAACAATATCAAGCAAAGAGAATAATACAACTGATACTTTATTGTAGGTAGTGGGTCGTCTAACCTTTGATGTTATCCTTATTTCTCGAGCTTACACATACAATACCATCACGTCCGAAGCTAAAAACTATCCCTTACATGTAAAGAATATGCAAGCAAGCATAAGAAAAATTAGACTTTCCTTACTTATTTAGTAATGACTTGGTTTATTATAAAAATCATGTAGTAGTTCCTCCCCATTCTAATGTCAGTCAACATTTATTTCAGGAGTTACCTATAAAAGAATGGCTCAACAATTTTATTAGACTTCCTTCTTATCAAATATGCCAACAAGTTAAAACTAACACCTTGTCACCATAAACTTTATCGAGGATCTTCCACCTTTAAATGGTCAACATGCTATCCTGGTTGTCATTGATGGACAAAGCAAACCAAAACATTTCTTAGCCTTGTCTCATCCTTATATAATAAAAGTAATAACTGAGAAAATTATTGAGGGGGTTTCTAAATTAAGTAGAATGCCTTGGTCTACCATAAGTGATTGAGAACTATTTTTCATTAGCTAGTTTTAGCCAAAAAATTTTAAATTATATAGGATACAATTAAAAATAAGCTTGGTATATCATCCTCAAATGGATTGTCGGTTGAATATGTAAATTGTTGTATGGAATAATATATTTGGAGCTATAGTTATTATCTACCTTGAAAATGACATCCTTTGCTATCTTGAGCTAAATTTTTGTATTTTTGTACAACACCACCTAGCATTCATCCATCTATATGAATCCCTTTCAAGCTCTTTATGGTCAACCATCACCAATAATTCCACATTATTAAGAAAGTACTTGAAAAAGTGGATCAAATAGTGGCTACCTAAGATGCTTTACTAAAATAACTCAAAAATAATTTGCATGTTGCAATAATCAAATGAAATAAAGAGTGTATTTAAAAAGAAGGCATATTAAGTTTTAAGTAGGAGATATGGTGTCAATAAGTTATTTTTAATTATTAGCAATCAATGTTTAAACAGCCTACCAAAATATTACAAGTTGATTTATGGACCAGATTAAGTTAAGGAAAGAATTGAAAAAGGGGCATATAATCTCAAGCTTTTACTGATTCTCGTATACATCCACTATTTCTTATTTCAATGCTTAAGAAATAAGAGGGTGACAATAATGTTTCTAATTTTGAATTTCCACCAACTTCCAAAGATGGTGACTTGACTTTAGAGTTAAAAGTTATACTAGACACATATTGGGTAAAAAAGAGTTCCTAAATTTATAAGAGAAAGTTTAGTTAAATGAAAGAGACTTTTAGAGGAGGATGCTACTTCAAAAAAATTCTCAAAAATGTAATATAGACGACAAGGTTCCACTAAAAGGAAGTATAATGATAATCTCAAAAGGTCGTTCAGAATGCCACATAAAAGTTTTAAGTACTTTGTCATAAATTATACATATTGAAGTGTATGAACTTTGGAGAATATTTGATATTCAAGAATTGGTCTTAG
>JAOTJB010019990.1:0-10910 GCA_027123815.1 Erythroxylum minutifolium
ATAGTGTTTTACACTCTTTAGTAAGTTCCTCCCATAAAGTCCCATCATCCCTAGCTTATTAAGATAGACCAACCATATATGTAGTATTATCATCATCTGACTTTATTATAGCAATTTCTCCAATTACAACTTAGCCCCTTCATCACAGTCAATGTACCATTTATCATCTTAATACTTTTTCCATTGAGTTTATAGCCAAAACTATTCAAACGAAAAGTGTCCAAAGAGATTATGTTCTTCTTCAAATTTTGGATACATATCAAATATCACAACTTCTTGATAACACAATTAAACATTTTGATCCTAACATGTCCTCTGAAAAATTCAAAAGACGTATTGTCCCCTAATTGAATAGTGGAAAAAGTAATTGACATTTATAATATAAACCAATCTTTATTTAATGTCACGTGAATTGAGTATCCTGTGTCCAAGGTTTATAAGTCTTATAGTTTATTGGTCAAAACATAAATCATGTTTCCATTATTGTAATTCTAGTTCTTTCTCTATACTATATTATTAGACCTTGGCGAATCACTTTCTTTTGTCGTCCTGCCTCATTTTGTTTGGATAGTCTCTCATAATATGTCTACATCGAACTACCTTTTTTACCATTAGATTTTGATCTCATGCTCCTCTTACACGATCTTGGTTCCCCTCGTACACAAACCTTTACCTTAAAGTGTTCACTAGTGTTATGTCTTTATTAGTTATAAGTCAATAGTATAGTAGTGATTTATTTTACAACAACCATCTTTTTAGCCACTATGACAATTACTAGATGTTTGTAAGAAATAGGTAAACAATAATGCAAAACAATTTCTTTATCCTTATTTGTAATAGTGACCTTAAATCTTAATAGATCATCGACTATTTGTTTAAAGGCATTGATAAGTTATATCTCCTTATACATCTTTATCTTGTATATATACACCCTTAATATGGTAGAAGATAAGGGGAAAAAAGGCCAATAGGGGACTGATCCCAAAGTATGATGCTTTGGGTTATCAAGAGAGCCTGTAATAATGAGGAGGACAGAGAAAAGTAAGTCTAAACATGCTCCTCCAATGGTGTAAAATTAAATTTATAAGAAAATAACCAGAATCCTTATCATCAGTTATTGAAAAAATACACAAAAATAAACGAACATAATTCCTTATGCAAAAGAAAGGGAAGGATATATGCAACAAATACAACATGGGAGAAGAATACTTCATTTTGATATTTCATAGATAAGATTAAGGCCTCTTAAAAATCTCCCTTTGAGGACATGGACCCCCTTTAATGGAAGACGCTACAAAATCTTCTTGATAAATCCTTAGTACTTGCTAACCAACAAAACCATGGCATAGTGGTAACATATTTTAGCAGTAAACTAAATAGTTTGGTAAAGACATTAAGCATTTGCTTATGCACAAACTTATTTGCTAAGTGGCAATGTATTACACAGATTATAGAGAAGCTAAAATTACTCTTTAACTCCAAAGATGACTCGTGCGGTGACAGTTACCTTGACGAAATAATTATTGATCAATAGTTATTTTAGTTATAATAGTTAGGTCAATTGGTGTCCAATAGTCCCTTCAACAATCATCTTTCTTGGACGAAACATGATAGTCACTAATTATTTGTATAACTTCCATAAGATTAACGCATAACTCTTAGTATTTTAGGATATAATTGCATGTGATTTCTTATAATTGTTGAATGTATTATCCTTCAGTATATACAAATTAAAGTGTGCAAGAAACATCTAAACTATGTTAGAATTTATACTATTCGTATTTTTCTTTAGCTTTAACAAAAATTTCAATTTTGTTATTTGTTGGTTATCTCGTATAGTTATTTTTTCCTAAAAAGTTAAAAAAAAAAGACGCCTCGAAACTTAAGTATGTGAACTTGATTACGATGCAATAGAATTTTGATGCAGATATTAGCTTCAAACGCCTCTATGGTAATTAGTGTTGATGGCCATAAACGCGTTGTTTGCGGAATTCAATCCTTGTAAATATTGGATTCTGGAAAGTTTTTCTTATTTAATTGGGTGTCACTGTTACTCTACTATTTACACTTACACTTAGACTTCGTTTTAACCATTTTCTTTTGTCCATTATTCCCTGACGAGATTTATGCTCTCGTAATCCCAGTCTTTCACGTCTATAATCATATGCTTGGTAAGCCATCGATTCTAAAACTACTTTAATACCCATTGCCTATCATACTTAACGCTTATATATGTAGGCACTTCCTTTGCCTTGAATATGTAAAATAATAACCAACGCAGTATGTACTAGTGTGAGCATCCAGTATCTTGCTATATTGAATTATTAACTGATTATTTGAATTATGCAATAGGTAAGAATGGGTGAGTCTGATATATATGATTTGAACAAAAATGCAGGTAGGTTGATCGGAAAAGAATTTTTAAGAAAAGATTTAAGGGTTTTGCACCTATTCATCATTTGTATGAAAGTTTTCTCTAAGAGTTTGAATATTTGCATAGATGGTAGCCTTTCCTTCAAATACCATTAGAGGTGCAAAACCCTTAAACTCAGCCATCTCTTGTTTGCTGATGATCTCCTAATGTTTTGTCACGGGGATCTGAGTTTAACTCAAACCTTGCTTAATTGCTTGTGTACCTTCTCTAGTTTTTTCGGCATGAACATGAATCCTTCCAAGAGTCAGTTTTTTTATCTCTTGATATGGACCATATGACTCATCAAATGGAAGTTATCTCTGGGCTCAAGAAAGGCACTCTTCCCATACAGTATTTAGGGGTACCTCTTTTAACTGGTAGTTTATCTAGGAGTGATTGTTTACCCTTATTGGACAAAATTGATGCTAGGATTAAAAAATGGACTCATAAATAAAAATGGACTCATAAATACCTTTCATATGTGGGTAGACTCCAATTGGTGATTTCTATCCTATCTTCTTTCCAAGTGTACTGGTCTACCCATTTCATTCTTCCTACTTCCATCCTTAAGGATATAGAGTCTAAACTTAGGAATTTTCTGTGGGCTAGGAAGGTGGCTTCTAATTCTCATGCTCAAGTTAAATAGAGTGACATTAGTAGACCGAAAAGGGAGGGGAGTTTAGGGATTAAACATTTGTCAACATGGAATTATTTCCTATTACGGAAAAGGATCTGGTATCTGTTTGATGATAGTGAAGCTCTGTGGGTTAAGTGGGTGCATTCTATTATTTTGAGAAGGAAAATTTTATGGAGTGCCCAATCTACCAATAATAGTTCATGGAGTTGGAGAAAAATCTTATTTGTGAGGGATAAAATGGGGAACCAATTTAGATTTAGGATAAGGAATGAAAATTCCGCTCTTTTATGGCAGGATCTTTAGCATCCTAGAGGAATCCTGAAGAACTTCTCTTCTCCGAGAGAGATCAATGGTTCGGAACTACCAATGACAGCAAGAGTCTCCGAAATTATCAGTAATAATGAGTGGAGATGGCAAGAGGCAACTATAGAGATCATTAGTAACCTAGAGCCCCTACTGTACCAACCAAATAGTTCTAAACCAAATTGTTTGGAATGGTTAGCTAGCCCTTCAAAAAAGTGTACTATTGTTTTAGCCTATAATTTCTTGAGACCTCTAATATAGAATGTTCCTTGGCATAAACTGGTTTGGTTTAAAAGCAATAGCCTTAGGTGTTCTTTCATACTATGTTTGGCTTTCCTTAAGAAGTTGCAAACATGGGACGAACTTCTCTATCTCTATACTCCTAACTACTGTTCCTTATGTACCTCGGACAATGAGACTATTGAACACTTTTTTTTAATGTCCCTTCTCTAAAACTATGTGGGAACAATGTCTCAACCACTTCCATATACACATTCCCAACCAGACAAACCTTCAATCCATCCTTATTTGGTTTAACTAATCCTCAAATATCAGAACCTCTGATATTATCCTTTTCCCTGTCCTTCTTTTTACTACTATCTATAACATTTGGACTGAGAGGAATAATTGAACATTCAAAGATAAAGTCAAGGATGTGGGGAGCCTGTAGTCCAGAGTAATCTTCCAAGTTATGGAACATCTCAGCTCAAACATCGTGAGGAGGTAATTGTTGAAGTTCTTATTCACCAATAATTTTTCTGCATGTTTGATATTTCAAAAGTGCCAAATGGAGGTCTAACATTTCTTAAGTTTCTAAAGCAGAAGAGAAGACATGTTCAGGAAATATTCTTGTTTCCAATAAGCAAAATATGGAGTTGGCAGGTTAAGGATTTTCCTGAAACAAATACGAGTATTTCTAGGAAGAAGCTCACAAGCTTTACAATAGCAGAACCATCTCCTACGGTTGATTTGGATTGTAATTATTGTTGGTTGACTAATAGTGCTATAAATTGATTCTAGGTTAGCTTAAATTATTGGTTAGATGAGCTAGCAATATAAAGTCTCTTAGGTAAGAAGGCTATTGTTGTCTTGGTTTTTGTGTTGTTGTAGGGAAGTGATGTAGCTTTCTCATGTATTTAACTTTGTTTCCTTTTGGTAGGTAAGAGATTACTACTCAAGTAGTCTCCAATGATGTACATAACTTTTCAAATTTGTATAAAATCTTCTGATTTACCCAAAAAAAATGTTTTATAATGAATTTACATGTTTTAAGTTATCCCTCTTTCCTTATCTCAATAGTTCACTGTTTGCATTTCCCTTGCTTCTATAGTCTACTGAATTATGAAGATTTCTTTGTAAAATGGATGGAAAAGGTTGAAGGGAGGAATAAAAGGACTCATCTGTGTTTAGTATTGTGTACAGTACACAGTAGATAGACATAAAATTATAGTAATTATGAAAGAAACTTTGGGAACTCAATGAGTTTTTACTTTACTTGTGATAGGTGATTATATAATAGTTTTATATGAGACTTGAATTGTTAGAGGGGAAACGACAATAGAGGTTTTAAAATACATGTCACTGTATTTGATGGGGCTTAATAAATTAGACACCTATGTGTGTAACGAATTTTAGTCCTGTGCCACCACCATTCATAAAGATGGTTAAAAAGCAGTTACCATGGACTCTGTTTTCATCTTCATTTAAAAGGGCCTATGCATTTTCTTAAAAATAGGAAATCATAACAAAAGTTGTTATCAATGATCCTATTAATTTCACATTCATTCCATACATAAGATATGAGACTTTTTTTATTTAAAGTAAATAGCGTGCAAAAAAATACTAAAATTTAAAATATTTATTATAATAATCTAACTATTAATCTTGGTTTTACAAATCAATACTATGGTTAATTCATATTTTCGTTGACTCCATCAATACAATAGCATCACTCTTTAGAAAAGAAAAATGAATGACACCTATGCAATCATTCCTATCATTTGCTTCTATCATAAGTCATGGAAATCAGCAAATTGATATAATTATTTAAAATTGAGCCTACAACCCATACACAATTTTGAAACCAATGGTAGTTATTATGTGCCTTCTCATACATATATATCACTAATTTAATAACACAATTTACTGACTGAATAAAAGGAATAGAAAGGTAATTAAGGATTCTAACATTAAATTTGTTTGAATTGAAATAAATTTCCAAATGTCTCTCCTCAACTATTGTAACACCCACCTAATAACATTAAAAAACTAGTTTTACTAGACATACTTCATTACATGCCTATAAGGTTAGCCATGTTCTTATTATAGAATCTATGAAAGGTTAATTCAAAGAATACGATGTAACATAAGATGGGTCTAAAATTAATGTTTGAATGTACGGATTAATTAGGTCAAGGTGTGGTTAAGCGGTATATTTTCATCAAATTAAAAAAGCTGTAGTAAACCACCAAACGAACGACAATGAAATGTCCTAACCATTATGTGGACTGGACATTTTGGTGTCACAAAATAGTTGGTGTTTGAAAAAAATGCTTATGAAAATTATAACCCAATATGCAATCATCCCAACACCATCGCATAACCTAAAAGGTTGCTAACCCTAAATGGTTGGTAACTAACTGTAAAGTCCACCACTTATGTCTTTATAGGACTTAACTTTTCAAAACCTCATCCTTGTTGTCACTCATGATGACCATTTCAAACTTTTGTCTCTTTACTGAGACGCTTTTTTTAGTTAACAAACTGCTTTTATTCTTTCTAGATATGCCAATAATGGGCATCCTATTCAATGTTATGTCAAAATTAAGGACCTATAATTTTGTGAAATATTTTCACCAACAAAGTAAATTTGACAAAAAGAAACACATAAATTCCAAAAAAATACAATTTTTGTGTTAGTTATTTTGTCAAAAATAGAATTACCTTTAGCTTCAGTAGTTCATTTTCCTTAAGAAGTCTTTCATTTATTCGCTTTTGCAATGCCAATCAGAACTTCAGTTTACTAATATATTTTTGTACAATAGCATAATCTCCAACATCTGTGCAAAACCATAATTTTATGTCCTTTTGGTGATAGAAGTGGACAAAAGGGCATAATTTCATATACTTGTAATAATATTACATCCAAAATGTTTGTGGACAATTAATAATTTATATACAAATTAATTAGACATCTTATAAACAAAAACACAATTATCTATCTTATTATATCATTATAAGTAGTCATGGTAAGTATCTCATCTATCTCAATTATGTAAATGACTAAAAGAAAAATAGGTTTTTGCGATGGAAAATACCGATGGAAAATAAAGCTTTTCCGTCAGGAAATAAATTTGGTGACGGAAAGAAACATCAGAGAAACAACCATTGGTAAATTTAGAGACGGAAGATTATGTATCTGTCGGTACCATTAACGATGAAATTTTGGATTTCCGTCGGTAAGTTAAAGGAAAATTTGCTGATGAATTTATAGATTTTGTCACTACTTGGCGGAAGGAATCCCAATATTCTATCATTGAATTTTCTTTAAACTTACCGAAAAAAATCCAAAATTTTGTCGCTAAAGTTACTGACGGTAAATCATAATTTCCGTCACTAAAGTTACCGACTGATATATAACAATTTGTCGCTAAATATATCGATGGAAACATGAACCGTCGCTAAATTTTTATTGACAAAGTGATATATTCTGTTGGTAACTTACAGACGAATTTATTTATTTCGTCACTAATTAGCGATGGAAAAGTATGTTATGTCGGTATCGTTCCATTGCTAATTAGTGATGGAATATTATTGTTTCATTGGGAAATTTAGCTTTGATAAATTTCTACGACCATTTCTCACTTCCCACCTAAGTTTTCTATTCATAATCTTATGATTTTTATGTATATTTAATTTGTGTAAACAATATAATATTGACTGATAGATATAAAGTAAACATTATCCTGATTGTTAATATAATAAAAAATTAAAATGTACACGAATAAGTATCTTGAAAATAACTATAAATTAAGAATATATACAAAAACTTAAGAGTAGCAAAACATCAAATATATTCACTTATTCATCTAAGTTATGGAGGTGGTGAAGACGGATGGCCTGACTGCTATGGTGAGGTTTTATCCCTTTCCTTCAACTGATCCATCTCATTATAGAGTTGGGCTATGTACTCCAGTGACTGCTAGAACTGAGTTGCTAGCCTCTCTGTTATTCTCTCTAAGTGAAGGACTCTTTCATTTGATGCAGACTACCTACTAGATACAGCTGTAGTGAATATGAAGGATTGAGAATAATATATGTTTGCAAATGAACCTAAGTCAAAAATCCTTCCACAATGGTCCCTACCACCCTCTGCATCAAGATTTTCCTGACTCTCATCAATAGTTTCAGAGTTTTAAGACTGTCATTCAATGCTTTCTTGTATTTGGTCTTATCATTATGATTGTTTATGTTAATAAGTTAATAAGTGATACTTTTAATAATTAATAGTAAAGTATAGATTTTACATACATGAAGTTGTCTGCGTTGGGTGTTGATAAAGGTCACATCATCATGCTTTTTAGTGTGACTATGCAAAAAGAGTTAGCATAGTGTAAGCTTCCTGCCCATAGACTTTTCCTACATTAGAATAAATTGTTATAAGTAGACTATAATTTACAATAATTTTGACAATTTTTCCTCTATTTTTATGATATTGACCCCTTTTTAGATTAAAAATTTAACTCAACAACACAAGCATTAATGACACTAGACATTTATAACATTATTATTCTCTATAATGCACATATATTTTATATTTATATTCATACATCAAAGTGTTAGGTTCCGATCATACAGTTCATACATAATATATATCAAATAATCGCAGCGAAAAATAAAATGGAACCTCAAAAAACAAATATACTTATGCATATAGATATAGAAAACAAAAACAAGAAATGTAAGATGGTTACATACCTTTCTGACAATCTCCTTCATTTTTTAATCTTCTCCACGTTAGGTTGTCGTAAACCATAACGATCAACGTAGACCGTCTCTGATGAAAGTCCACATGAAGATAGAAGGATGAAACCTCACTAGGAGATGGTTAGAATTCTTTCTTTGTGCTAGCAGAGACAAGAACACTTGTGAGAGTTAGAGAGAAAATGAGTGTGTAAGAAAGAACCTTTCTTTCTTATTATGCCTTACACTAGATGTAAGAAAATCATCTCAATTTTCTACACCATTTGGCCTTCCATAACCCCCATCACTAATGGAAAGTTATGGGAAGTTAATGGTCATTAATAGTATGCATGGAAATTATGGGAAGTTAATGACCATTAATATCATGCATTAATGGAAGCCAACAACACTTGTTTCTAATCCATTCCATTCAATGTTTTCTACCACGATCACATCATGATGCAATTCCAAAACACTCTCTCATATCTTGAATCACCATTTAAGACCATCTTACTCATCCTTCGGATCTCCTACGTGTGTGACCCATTAGGTTCCCGATTATGTTGGCCACTTGAATTAACACTTAATTCAAGTAAATCAAGAGTGATGTTTAGTAACACGTCATTACCCCCAATTGACCAAAAATCAGTGGTTTGACTATGAACCCTTACATACATAATGTTGCCATGCAATTCGTCGTTTTACCATTTATACTCGACTTGGTTTAGAGTATGGTCAAAGTGTCAACTCCCACTAGACTGACTACGTCACTTCTAGTCTAACTGATATTAGATCTTGTCCTGAGGATCTCGTTACTCTATGTATCATTGAAGACTCTCTTCATGGCACATATCTGCCCTGGCTAGATACTCCCGAGTAATGACTCCGATAAGATGTCGCGGGTATCATCTCCTTCTATCAGGAGTGGTGAATCCTTTATTGGCTACTGATAAATGCGATTTGCATCATGTTTTAGGGTTTAATTTGTTGTGTATTAAGTGTTAAGTTAAGTGTTTAGTATATGTTTAGTTTAGAATTGTGTTAGTTTATGCGTTTAAGTGTTTTTATAGGTTAGAATAAGTCTTTGAGTTAAATGTTATGTTTTTGAGGTACCTTGATGTGTTTGTTAGTGTTTCAGGACTAACGGTGAAGAATAGAGAAGTTTTGTAGACTTTCGAGCCAAAACCACAGCAAGCCACGATCGTGACAAAGAGATATGAGCCAGCATGCCCCAGGCCACAACCGTGACAATTTGACCATGATCATGACAGAGAGGTCTGATCCAGGCCACGATCATGGCACTTGGGCCATACTTGTGGCAAAAAAGGGTAGACGTTGGCCACGATCGTAGGATGCAAAGAGCAGACGAGAAAACAAGTGAAAACTTTAAGTTTTGAGGAATTTTTCGGACCGTTAGGGCTGCCAAGGTATTTAAAGAACATGATGAATACAAAAAAGAAGCTTTTTGCATTAGCAAAATTTCAAAAACCCTAAAGAGCTTATTGAGAGATTTGAGGAAGGAATCGAAGGAAGAGAGACACAGAGAAGAAGCCTACGTGAAGTACTTCCAGGAAAAGGAGGTTTTCCACTGTTGTTGCCTCCACCAATCCGTTCTGCTCGTATTTTTCAATTTTATTTCAATTTTATTGATGTATAGAATTGGGATAGTCCTTAAAAATAGGTTTTATTGAATGTTGATTTATGTCCATACTCACCTTCAGGATTTTTATCTTTGAGATTAATGAAATTTGGTTTATTGCGTTTTTATTAAGTTATTGTGATTCAATTTATGTTCTTAATAATTCAATAACAAACTGAGAGGGAGAACCGAGTGAATATCATTAAATTACACTAACGAGAGTTAGGTTGTTTAATAGATTAAAAATTGAATCAAATCGGTAAAATTATATAATGAGAGATTGTGCATAAGTTTTCGGTAGGTTATTCGAAAAATTCATATCTAATTTAGGTTTTAGCTAAATTGTGAATTGAGAGGTTGCAATTCTATAATCTAATTAGGGTTTATTAATTAGGGTTAAAGATTATAACTCGAGAGAGAGTAATCCACCCTAGGACTGTCTAGACCTGATAATTCAATAATTTCATAATCAATTAGGTTTTCATTAAGGTTTGATTAAAACCTCCTTTCCCTCAATTGATAGTTCCTAGGTTGATTCTTGGTTAGGTTGTGCAAATCGCTATCTTGTTTATAATTTCTGAATTTAATTCTTGAGATTGATTGCTTGATTGAATAATTTTCTGCCCTAGTTTGTTATTTTGAATTATTGCGAATTTGAGTTAAGCCTTAGACTTTAGGATTAAATTACTCCTCCTCGTGGGATCGATACATTAGGTACTATACAAATGACGCGGTATTATCGAGGTTAAAAATATTAAAACTTATCATGTAGAAACCTGCGATTAGCTACTCAATTACCGACGAATACCTCAAGCTATACCCAATCACCACCCTATAAGTAACCCTTGAAAGGCACCAATGATTGGACTCAAAGCACAGGATCAGTATCTGAGATATCCTTGAGCACCTCAAGTCAAAGGATACTTGCACCATTGCTATGATGAGACTATCATTGA
>JAOTJB010020133.1:0-10905 GCA_027123815.1 Erythroxylum minutifolium
ATTTTTGTATGTGACAGCATTCTTAAAATTAATAATATTTGGAAGACAATTTGTTAATGCGAAGTGTACTTAATAATCCTAGTTAAGGTTAATTATAATTGACATTTATATAATCCTATTTAAGTTATCTTTTGTTGTCAAGTTATTTTCAATGATTTAAACATATCGTTGAAAAAACATATGATAGGTAATTTAAATTTTGAAAAGTAAATATATTTTGGATATAGAAAGATAATCATATCAAAAAATTTTAATTTTAATAGGATAAAAATATCATAAATTTAAGTTAACTACTATTCTTAATCATTAATATTTATTAACAATAAAATAATTATTCATAAAAAGTTTAATGATATATGGTAAGTAGTACAAGATTTTAATTAAAAGTTTAACAATTCTTACAGACATACAACAACAACACCCAGTATGAATCCCACTAATACGTGAGGTCTGGGAAGGTTCAATAGTACGCAGCCTTACCCTTATTTAATATAGAGGTTGTTTCTAAAATTCCTACAAACAGAAAAATGAATAAAGTTTCACGTTTCCATCGAAAAGGAAATGAAAAAATATTCTTTTAGATTCCAAGTGACATGAGAGTCGATAAAGGTAAATAAATTCCCTATGTCTAGATTTCCATGAAGGGTCCTTACATGTTCGAAGGTATCAATTAAAAAAGTCAAAGATCTTCCCTCAGGTATTAGGTTATTGACACCCTCTTCTAATAACTTCTTGATTGTAACTAAACTAACGGACGATACAGTGAATGAATCCTCAGCTACAATATGGATCACTAAATTAGAGGAACTGCTAGAATGTTGTGTTTCACCTAAGACACAATTAGTATAGAACTTAGATAGCTAGTTTAGTTTAACTGTATAACGAACTCAAATTAGAACACATGCATACCTGACTGACAGATATTAACTAGAATTGACAAAATTTTCAAAATAACTAATTTCCCTAATCCTTTACTGACCATCATGACATCACCACCACCTCCATTTCCATCTATGTTCTCTTGAAGATTCAAGGAAGCAAAACACAACTATAGTGTATACAATCAAATGTTCATATATATATAATAGCTTTATAATAGGAAATGAGATATAGATAACAAAGAAAGATAGGTAGTTTGGATGATATTAAAAACCTTGAAAAAGAAGATTGGTCATAGAAGGCAAGTGGTTATTAGTGTATAAAGAGGGAATTTGTTCTACATTGATTTTTTCTTCATTGTAGACAATTTTTCCACATTCCTCCTAGCGGAACTCATTTCTACCATCGAAAACTAGTCACTACATCATCATTCCTTGATGAATTAATGTTAACATTTATATTCTGAAAAGTCAATTTAGCATAAAATTCATTATGTTCAATTAAATTCTTGATGATAAGCTAAAGTACTACAGTTTAGTAGTTATACATCTTTAATCTGCCTAATGAGATGAAAGTTAACCTTATTAAAATGAAAGTTATCCATTTACCCTTTATATCATATCTAAATTTTAGAACTTAAAGTAGAGTACACATGACCATGTTCTTTATGTACAGAAATATAGTATTTTCTATATAAGGTTATATTACTATTATATATGAAATTTTTAATATGAACAAGTGGATTATATTGAAAAAAATTAATTTTCCCTAACAACAAAAGAGTTAAATACTCTCATAGACCTTTTATCAAATAGTTAGTAGGCTTTCCTGAAAGAAGCATTAAAGGTGGTAAAAAAAAAAGTTAACCCTTATACAACCAATAAAGGAAGACAATAAATCATCTTCCAAACACAAACACAAACACAAATACAAACACAAATAAAACCCATACACCATGAGCAGGAAAAAAACCCACAATAAACACCTAAATGTATTAGTAAAACAGAGTATAAGAAGGACGGTTTAAAAATAGAAAAGAAGAATAATACTAACATAGGTAAGGATGCTTCTTCAATAATGACGACCACAACACACAAGATGAGCACAAGAGATGGGTCGCGTTGCCCTTGTGTCGCTATCTATGGATCTCGCCTTTGGGTCGTCTTTTGGTTGCAACGTTGTCACTGGGTTGTTGGACGTAGATGGTCGCGCCATACTAGCTATCTCGCTTCTTATTTTAACATATATTAACCATCTGCTGCCATGAAAGTTAATCGGTTACATAGAGGAAAGATTAAATCTCAAAGTATCAAGATCATTGCTTTAATACCAATTGATACATGAACTTGATGAAAGAAATAATAATAGATTTGGGAGGCATTGAGAGAAGAAGAAGATGAAGAGAGAAAAATGACAAACTTGTTATGAAGTCTTGTCAAGTAATCGTTAGAGCTGTGTGGCTTTTCTATACTTGTTTGTATTCTACCGCAAGTGCTCAACGTAATTATAATTACCATATACTACTAACAAAGACCGCTAGTTAATTATCAACTATTTGTAAACATAAAAAGTTAGGCCGACAATTAAGATTGATTGTAGATTTAATAAACGATTCTAGTTTCTTAGACCAATAACAATTTCTAACTTAAATTACATCCTCTCTCTAAGATATATAAACCTTATTCTTAGATTAATCCATTGAAGTTCCTTTTAAATCAACACAACTTAAGCATACATTTATTCTTCACTATGTTAATTCTCTTGATATGTTGTTCCCTAACCTAGTAAGATCTTCATGTTTAACCTTCTTTACCCACGTTGTGATCTAACCATACATTTCATGTCTTGAATCTTAATGCATGAATTAAATAATTAAATCTTCCACTTTTATTCCTTCAATTCAATAAATTATAAAAACATAGATAAATCTCAAGAAAACTAAAAATTCATTAAACTAAAGACTTAATTAAATATATTACATTCTAGGGTCATCATACCTAAATTTATATTGCAATTAGTTCATAATCAAACAAGAAATATTAACATAAAACAATAATTAAAAAAGAATAAGTGATCATTTTGATGAGTTTTGAATCTTGGATCTTTAATAGATCTTTATTAAAATCTTATTTATCTTCAAGGTTGACTTGTTCTTGATCAATAACCAATGTAGAATAACTTCCAAATGACTAGACAATGCTTTCCACCAACTCTTGGCCAAGAAGCTTCTTCTTTTTTCTTTTTATTTGCTTTAAATTTTGAAACCCTAATTTTTAATGAGCTACAAGACATTAATATGGACTGTGTAATAGGTCATGTTTGTTTGGAACAATTGGTAAATATTTTAGAAAATTTCACCGTCAACATGAAATATATACAAAAATGTGTAAGTGTTATGTATCTTAATCCAGGAAATAACACAGGAGTATCTAGGGCTGCATGAAAGAAGTGATCATCTTAGAATACGAACCTAAAATAGTGGCATTCGGGTGTCATGTTCTATGATCGTCTAATTATTTTCCAAATTTGTTTTTTTTCCTTAAAGAGAAATGAATAAGACTTGAAATAAAAATATTTCTCATTTAAGTCCAAATCCTCTCGATTACGTAATTTAACTATAAACTTATAACTGTAACTTATTTCTGTGATTACTAACTATCATAAACTCACATTTTTAAATTAATTCGTATAATCACATAATTCAACCTAAATTAACTAACCTATTTTGTATATCACAAAATTCAATTTATAATAAACTAATTTATAATTAAAACCAACATTTAATTCAATATTTCTCAAATTTCAAACAATAACACAAATTTCAATTTTATATTGAATGATTGAATCCCTAGTTTTCAGAATCCAAACAACACAAATTACAAAACACATCCAAAATTCTAAGTTTTAAGTACAGTAATTCTATATAAAATACTCAATCTCATTCTACAATTTCCAAAATTTGCACAAAACAAACACATCTACCCATTCTAGTATCCAACTATCCTCAATCTCCAAAATGCAAAGTTTAAACTCACAATTATAAGTCACTCACACACACAACAACTACTCAAGGAACTCAAAACTTAACAATCAACACAACACAAATCAACTAATCAATGCTCAAGCACATTACACACAATTCAATTGTTTAAGGCTGATTTGCATTTTGTAACCTTAAGGCTTAAAGTTTGCAGCTCCACTCGTTATTGGTGAGGCTTGATTAGGATGGTATTAGTGACTCGATGAGGTGAGTCAGCCAACTCAGGAGTGATTGTGGTGGACGATGAGAGAAGTGGTTGGTTGGTTGCTTGACTACGAGAGAGTGAGGCTGAGGTGACTGTGACAAAGGCGAGACCTTAAGAGAGGGTGACTGCGTAGGCAAAAGTGGATGAAGTAAGGCTACTGTGGCTACGACATAGGTGGGTTTGAAACTATAATGGGCTGACCATTGAAATTTAAAGTAAAGAAGTGAGATAAGAGATTGAGAAGGAGAGTGACAGGCTGAGAGCAAAGGCATAATCGAGTAAGGAGGGGTTCAAGTAGGTTTAGGGTTATTTTTTAAAAATTACAATTTAGTCTAAATTCTTTTTAAAAATTACAATTTAGTCTAATAAGTGGTTGGTACTAATTGGTACAAGGTCACTCGGTACCATACCATTTTTCGACTTGTATAGTATGGTACCTATAACCCTAGATAGATTATCCATAATTAGAATTAGATGCAACCTCAACTAGGAAAATAATTTTATATTAAATTTCAACTATTTGACGAGACTGACCTAAATATTACAAAACATCAAAGCAAATATAATTATAATAAAGGTAAACAAATATAGAACTAGTTTTAAAAACTTAAACATTAATTATATAAATATATAATTTTAATTTAATTTAACTTTTCTAGAAATAATTTTTCTTAAATTTCGATTAAAAGTCAAATATTGTTAACATAATAATTTAGCTTAGTTCTTAAACCCAACAAGAACTAATTACTTGATTTAAATTAATAACTTAAAGATAATTATACTAAATTATTAGTTTTAGTCGAGTTTAATTAGTTCGGTTTAAGTCTAAGAGTTAGATTGGATCGTCATATAACTAACATTTGATTAGTTCATATGTGATTTTCATGTCATGTGTGTTTTGTCATCATTTCTTAACTGAAGTCTAATACAAGGGAATTTTCTAAGAAATTGAAAATTACAAGAAATGTTTCTAAGATTTTTAAAGATTAATACGTTTTTCTAAAGTTTTTTAATCAGTATAAGAGTTCCATATCTTTTACCCTTATAATAAATTGTGATAAAAATAAATTATAACCACAATATTATATATGGAAGTTGAAATTTAAATCCTTGAATCCAATAAAATAAGCAAAACGTTGAACAATTACTATTTTTGATTCACTAATGATTTTGTTCAATTAATCTTATGCTAATGGATCAACATGTAATTGAAAGCTCTAAACACCAACAGTTTGTTAGAACTTGAAACTAAAAGATAGAATGTAGTCTATATTTGCCTCTATTAGCTATAACATTATAATTCATGAGCATCTATTGTTTAGAGAAAAACTCGAGCAATTAATGCCCTCATTACGACCTTCTTACAAAGGATTGACTTATGGAAGTTGGTTAAATATCTTTACATATTGAAAAAAATGCAAAGATAGGTTAAGGATTAAGGCAATACAATAGTTAAGCTAATAAGCTTTTGAATAAACTCGAAATCAAAGAGAATACGAGTTAGAGTAACGAAGATTATGAAATAAGGTAACTCTGATATAACATAAAATATGAAGAAGTTGTATAATGAGTTATGTGAGGAGCTATCATGAACTAAGTAACAACGTGAATAATATAATTAATGTCAGGATAAGTAATAGTAAGATAAATAATACTACCAATAAGCTGACGATACAAAGTAATGCTAAGAAGAGGAAAGTCTTGAGAAGTAGAAATGAGCGCTAGATTTAATATAACTATTGATAATTTTATCATCAATAAGACTTGTACAATAGATAGGATCAGTAGCATACTTAGCCTATGATAAATAATACCTTATAAAATCAAAATTAACCTTATGACACAAAAAATAGCTTAAATGCCTAAAATCTTTCATCTCTAATTGACAACTATGAAAGTTTTTGAGATCATGAATATCCTATGTATCATCATTAGTAATGATCATGTCATCAACATATAATAACAACAAAATAATACTTTGTTCAAAGGAATAATTCATGATCATAAGAATTTAACTGAGAACCAAACTAAAAAATGGTGGAACTAAATTCAGCAAACCGAACATGACGTGTTTGTTTAAGGTTGTATAAAGCCTTTTGAAGAAGACAAACTTTATCTAAAGAATGATCATGAATAGAACAAGGTTATATATAGACCTCTTCAATGAGATCTCCATTTAGGAAAGCAATCTTGAAATCCATCTAAAGCCCAATGCTTAACAATAGCAATGACAATAAGAGTAAATAGAAGTATTAAGGACTATTTCTCATGTTCTTTATTCCAACCACCTTTATTAACTTAGTGCACTTAGAACCTCTATCTTAAGTAGACAGAATATGTTTAATAAACATAGTATGAACTTGCAATTATACTATTAAGGCTCCATCAAAACTATTTTTAAAGTGTTAACCATCGTTAATCAAACTATGTTGGATATGTTGCCTTTATATGGATGTGTCTCATTCTTATGTATAGTTTAATATTTGTTTCAATCTATAAGACCGTTTGCTAAAGTCTACCCTAATCAACTATCGCTATCAAGTCAAAATGTTTTTAATAAAGGAAATTTATTCATGTAATCTTTAATGTTGTTCTAATTTATTTTTTCTTGATAATTAATATTATGAAATTTATTTTAACTGTTTTAATTAGCTTTCTCGAACTACAATTTTTGGATGCAAGGAATGAAAACATTTTTAATAGGTCATAAATTTTGACATATTGTTATAAGTTTACAGATCATCACAAAGATTGGAATGGTAAAAATTGTCAAACTAATTTGGGATCAAATATCTTAGGATAATTAGATAATCCTCTTAAAAACTGAGCTTTGTCAATCTATTCCACTATTCCACCCCAACTATTATGGTTATATTGCAAATTGAATAAATCAAGTATCATGCGATATAAAGTAGTAAAATTGGAGTAATTGAACAATATATGATTTATTATTTTATCTCTCTTTTGCATAGGGGCATAAGATATCTAGAATGTTGAACTTAATCATATTCTTAATTCTTAATCTTTTTAAGATTGACAACCATAAAATGAATGAGGCTTGGGGATGTTTCTTTCTTTCCATACTAGATTATTCTAGGAAACTTTATTTTTAGATGCTACAAAAATTTTCGGGCATGAGTGACTTGTGAAGACTTTAGCACAATGTTTAAGCCAAATCAAGTAGTTTGTTTTTCCCTAATCAATATTCAGCCTTAACATCCTATGGCTTATTTTTGAAAAACCTCTACAAGCATAAGGTGGCCACCTCTAGTTCTTCCTATTTATGATTGAGTTGATAAAGTAAATACACGCAAAAGGGGGCCGAATTGTGTGTGACTTAAAAAAATTTCCCAAGTTCTTTCAATTTGTATATTAAACAGATCCTAGATAACGAATAAAAATAGTAGGAGCTTGTCAGACAATAAAGCCTTTTAAACTATAGGAGCCTTTTATGGGATAGGACCCTGCTTAAATGAAAGGAGCCTACTGAATGATAAATCATGTTAAAACAATTTAAAAACGAAAAACGCCAGTTAAAACTAAAAAGAACCTCTTGCAAGTTGAAAACAGAATGAGCTTGTTATAAAGTGAAGACCCTCTTGTTGAAATGAACACATACACAATATAATGCAAAATTTTAAAAGTTAAGAGAAGAGAGAGAAGGACACAATCAATTTATACTAGTTCGGTTTACAACCTAAGCCTATGTCCAGTCCCCAAGTATCCAACTAGAGTGTTTCACTATAAAATCAAGTAGTAATTTGACTAGCCTCTTTAAGCTCACAAGTTAATATTTTTCAAGGTATTTCAACATTCCACACTAGTAGTATTTCACTAGCCTCTACAAGCTCTCAAATAAAAATAAGGTTTTCTCAATATGAGCTTTAGTAATCTCTCTCAACAGAATTTCACTTTCTAACGCACAAGAGAATTTTTACAAGGATATCACTTTCAAGAATGTATATGCTTTTGATGAGTTTCAACAATATAGCTTCACAAGCTTCTGTATCATTCAGTTCTTATTGTTCACAATTGCATTGCCTCTTCCTTAAATAGGCATTTCCTCAATTAGCCTTTGCTTCACATGCATCCTTAATTAACTGGATCGATCTGAATCTAAATAATTTTGACGTTTATTTTTGCTAAAATTCTTCCAGTGATCATGGAGCTAATATGCAACCTTCATAATTAGTAGGATCCTTTTGGATAAACCATTTCTGATTAGGTAAGTTCATAAAGAAGGTTCTTGTAAGAAAGGAAGTGTATTTCTTACGATTTTATTTCTTTTTGAGAATTAACTCGTCAATAATAAAAGGAAATAAATCCATTTTGAATTTTGAAATATTATATTATTATCATCAAAATTGTTAAATATAAACCTTGAGCTAACAATCTCCCCTTTTTTATGATGACAAGTAATAATAAATATATTTTTCAAAATTCAAAGAGATGATAGATGATTTCGAAATATATTTGTGACTTTTATATGTTCAGACATAATTAGAAGGAACTTGTCTCTTAAGAAAGGAACCTATCGTTTGTATATCATAGATTTTCACAGGTTCAACAATAGAATTAATTATATATATAATCAAGGTAGCATTGAGAAATATGCAATGAGCAGCATTGAGAAATATATCATCATATATGTAGAAATATGTAAAAAATATATCAATATAAACTCTCCCCCTTTGTCATTATCAAAAATAATAAAAGAGTATAGGGAGGAAGTGAAATGAATCAAGTTAAATAAGTTAGGCAGAAGAATAGTAACAGAGTTAATGAAGGGATTCAAAAAAATTTCTTAGCAAAATCTGCATGTCAAGAAGCTGATTTTGCATGCTATCTATTTGTTCTCGCATCTGTGCTTGATTAGCTTGAATGTTCTGCAATTGTTGATGGAGTTTTGCACTATTTTCATCCTGAGGAGGAATAGGAGCTTGTCCATTTGGTGCAAGATCTAAGTTTTTTGCTACTCTTTCAGATCTTTTGTCTACCCATACATTATTTTGCAATTTGTATCCAAATTGATAGAGAGTGGAAGGGTGAAACTTAGCTAGAGCATACCAATTCAGATTTACAAAAGGAACTCCACAATGGTTGAAAATCTAGGTGAGCAATATCCCATAAGGTAAGTAACCGGTGGTATTCTTATGATTCCTTTTATCCGTCAGGAACCTCAAGATCATAGCTAGAAGATTCTTTATATTCCCTTTTAGCAAATTATACACCATATAAGTGTCCAACAAACTGCACCTTTTAACTAAGTAACTGTTGGGAAAAAATAAATTAGCTGAAAAAGATGCAAGACATCGTGGTATCAAGTCTAATTGCTTGCTCCAGGGTCACCTTTCTTGGGTGTTCTCAGTATGAAAGCAAATAGATTTGACAAGTTCAACTAACTTTAGATCATCAACATCCCACTTGAAAATTAGCACTCCCTATAGGAGCTGCTTCCAGTAGATCTCCCAATATTTCTTTAGAAATTAAAATTTCACATCCATGCACCCATAAGACAATGGCTAACTTTCCATTATTTTCTTCCTGTTTCAAGTGTGTATAGAATATTTTGACTAGCTCATCGCATACTATCTCATCAAATTTCACAAAATTTCCCAACCAATGGCAACGAAGTAAGGAGAGCTAGGTATACCTATGTCAGCTAACATCATAGGAGGTAAGATTTGCCCAGCAACCACCTTTCTTTTCTTATACTATGTTTTACAGCGAACTTTAGTTTCCATTGATTCAAACATTTTTTGTGGTATTGATGTCTTTCCTTGCTTATGTGCAGCTATCTTTATTTTCTTTGCTCTTTTTCTTTAGAAAATTTCTCTTTTTTAGGCAGCTCTTTTATATCAATATTATCTTTAGTTACAGGGGCTTTGCCTTTCTTTATTTCTTCCAACAACTCACACCTTAATAGTCCTGCACCGTCATATTTTATATGGATCGCTTAATATCGAACTTAATTTCCCTTATTCACTCCAGTATCTCTAATTAATTACACCTTAACAAAGGTGGCACTTTGAAAGACGAATCATTTGTTTCACTTCTCATCGGTATTTGTACACTTATTTTGCAAATCATTCTTAGTATATGCCATAACCTCAATACGATCTACAAATTTTTTTTTTCTAAAAAAATCACTGTATTCGGATTACAGATTGATTTCACTCACTAATGGTATCCCAAAATTATTCTAGCTTATAATCATTCCTTTATGCCCTCTCTATTACAATGAAAAGCGAATGACCCCTTTTTATTGTCTAACACCTCATAGAACATTCTAATGGTATCACTTGGATAACAAGTACTATACTTGTAGTCAATTTGCACTACACATTAATCTCATATTCTGATGACCTCCAGAATACAAGCTTACACTTGTCTCACTAATCACGACTATTGACCACTCAAACGTGAAATCTCGCGGTTCTATTTTCTTTATCATGAATTATTCTTTCAATGTACTCTTACGAGAACATATAACCTCAATTATTTCTTATATCCACTCATACATATTATTCACTTGAAAATCGGATTCAATTCTCCAATAAGATCCCTTAGTTCTAAAATCCTCGATGTCGGCCTCTTTTATACACATTGATTTTAATTCAATACCTAATCATAATTTTTTTCCCTTTGTGTCTCGACACTCTACACTCATTGGTACACTTGATTTGATAATCTTCACATTTAAATTTGAAATACTTTGCTGAAACATTTCCTATTCAATGCCTCATTTCACAATACTAACTTAATTGGGAAATATTCACTT
>JAOTJB010020143.1:0-10904 GCA_027123815.1 Erythroxylum minutifolium
CAATTTTCTCTATTGATTTCTCTACTACTTCGTATTTCATCTTCTTCATCTTTCAGCCTTGCTCAACTTCCAGATGGCATTAGAGACACAAGTTCAAGGAGATTACTGAGTTTGTGATCGATTTGTAGACAGATGATCTAAGCTGGTCTGAGTGATGATGGAGTTTGGGGTGAGTGATATTCAACAAAGTGTGGCAGGAGTTGGATCTGTTTCTACTTACGATCCACTGTTTCTCTCGAGTGTCGATCATCCTGGTATGAGCTTAACTAATACTCAATTCAATGGAGTAGGGTTCTTAGGATGGAGTAGGACTGTGAAGATGGCTCTAGCTGCAAAATTGAAGTTAGGTTTCATAGATGGTACTTGCCAGAAGCCTACGCCAATAGATCCCACTTATCATAGATGGCTGAGGTGTGATAGCATGATTGCTTGCTGGATTCTGAATTCACTGATACCAGAGATCTCGGAGGCTTTTCTGTATGCTAGTTCTACTTTTCAGCTCTGGAAAGAGATAAAAGAAAGGTATGGTCAATGTAATGGACCCCTAATATACCAGTTGGAGAGAGATCTCACAGAGATAACTCAAGGTAGTCTGTTTATAGCTGCTTATTTCAAGAAGCTCAAAAGACTCTGGGATGAATTACAGAACCTCAGTGGAATGCCTGCTTGTAGCTGTGGGAAAGTTAGCGAATGTACATATGGAATAACACAAAGATATGAGGAAAAAGAGAACAGATCTATATTGATTCAATTTCTTATAAAGCTGAACGATGAGTATGAGACTATGCGAAATCAAATTTTGTCAATGGATCCTGTACCAACTGTGAGCAAGGCATACTATCTTGTTTCACAGATTGAGAAACAAAAGGAAGTTACAGTCCATAATGTGGATCCAATGGCATTTTTCACAAACAAGCAAGCAAGAACATCTAGTTTTGGAGTGAAGAAAGAGTACAAGAAGGAAAAAGGATCTGCAAATAGATTTTACATGTATGGTAAGCAAGATGGCCATCTGGTTGAAAATTATTTCAAAAGAATTGGATAACCAGATTGGTATAAGGGGAAGAAGGGTAAAGGATAGAGAAGAATGGCAGCTCAAGTGAATGCAGAGAATAATGAGGAGAGCATATATGATACTCCATTGGAAAGGGATAATGAAGTGGATCAAAGACTGTTGGCAACTGTTTGTAAGGAGGTGTTGAGAATGATGAAAGGGAAGTATCCTGATGGCACAGACATTCAAAATAATTTAGCTGTTGCTGCTGTGAATTTTGCAAGTACTACCTCTAACCTAAATGTATAAGGTTTTTTTTCCTGCAAGAATAATGTTGATTTGCAGTATCTTTAGGTGATTGACACTGGAGCTATTGATCATATGAGTCCTTTCAAACATCTTTTTTGTAGCCTTGAGCCTTTATATAAGCCAATACCCATAACTCTACCAGATGGATCAGTGAAACTTGTTCATTTTGCTGGTTCAATTCAATTAAAGCCCTCTTTAACCTGCACAAAGTACTTTATATGCCTGATTTCAATTTCAATTTGCTATCAGTTAGTAGATTGCTTGAGTTAAATAAATGTGCTGCAATGTTTTTTCACACTCATTGTCATTTCCAGGACCTTTTGAGTGACCTGTTAGCAAATTTCACAAAGGACTATATCAATTCAAGGCAGATCAGCCTACAAAATACATTTCAGAAATAACAACTTTCAGAAATTGTAATAAGTTGTCTCACTTTCCTTCTTGTCATGTAACTACTTCAGATACTACTCTTCGAACACTTCATGCTATAATGGGACATACTTCTCAATCTAAGATGTCTTATATTCCTGTATTCAATAAATTTGATGTATTTTCCTTCAAATGTGAGACTTGCGTAATGGCCAAACGTCAAAGGTTTCCTTTTATAAGAAGTTCAAGTACATCTAAAATCAATTTTGAGTTGCTGCATGTAGATCTCTGGGACCTTACAAAGTGACAAATTTAGATGGTTCTCACTTTTTCCTAACCATTATGGATGACAGATCAAGGGGCACCTGGACATACTTGTTACATAGCAAGCAACAAGTGTGTTCAATATTAGAAACCTTCCTTAAATACATTGAGAATCATTTTCGAGCTTTTCCAAAGTTTGTTAGGACTGATAATGGGAGTGAGTTTGTCAACAAAGAGTGTGTCAAATTGTTTGCTAAAGCTAGGACTATCCATCAGAGAACCATGAACTATACTCTACAACAAAATGGTGTGGTTGAGAGAAAGCACAGGCACCTTTTAGATACAGCCCGAGCCTTAAAAATTCATGCCAATTTACCAAATGAATTATGGGGAGAGTGTGTGTTGTCAGCTACTTATTTGATCAACAAAATGCCAATGCCCCTACTGGGCTAGAAATCACCTCACAAGGTCCTCTATAATGAAAAACCAAGCTATGATCATTTGAGAACCATAGGATACTTGTCATATGCTGCAAATATAGGTTCTAAGGGAGATAAGCTAGCAGCAAGAGCAAGGAAGTGTGTTCTTCTTGGTTACCCTCTTGGTCAAAAAGGTTATAAACTTTACGACTTGCACAATAAACAAGTGTTTTGTAATGGAGATGTTATTTTTAATTAGAGTTGTTTTCCATTCAAAGAAGTGTCCTTGCAAGAAAAGGCTATTCCTGATCATGAGAGCTCAAAAAATCCTAATTTTGTCCTTTTTGCCTTGATGATGTTGCTTCTATTCCAGAATGTCTCCAACATGATTGCTCGTCTCATTCTCATCTAGACAATCAAATTCCTTCTTCTTCCAGCCCTCATCCCATACACACGTCTCCTGCTCATTTTGACTTAAATGTTAGGAGGTCCACTAGATCCAAATCCCAACCTAAATGTTCGTAGGATTTTGTCTTAAGTGTCAATGCCAACAGCAGCAGTAATTCATTTTCTTATCCCATCTTTAAACCTGAAGACTTTAATTCTCTTCCCTATGAATATGTAGCTTCACTTGCCAATGTTTTATCCACTTAAGAGCCTGCAAATTATGTAAAAGCTTTCCAGGATGTAGGTTGGAGGAAAGTAATGGATGAGGAGCTGAATGCTTTGGAGAAAAATGACACTTGGGAACTGTGCGAGTTACCTACAAGGCATAGAGCCATTTCTTCTAAATGAGTCTATAAGATCAAGTACAAGGTTGATGGGATTGTGGAGAGATTAAAGGCAAGATTGGTCGTAAGGGGCTTTGATCAGCAACAAGGGAAGGATTACAAGCATAACTTCTCTGTAGTAACTAAGTTTGCAACTGTGACAGTTGTTATTGCTCTAGCTGCCGCAAGGCAATGGCCAATATACCAGCTAGATGTGAATAATGCATTCTTGCATGGATTTATCGAGGAAGAAATCTACATGAACTCACTAGAGGCCTACAAAAACGCTAAACCTAATCAAGTATGCAAGTTGAGGAGGTCTTTATATGGCCTTAAACATGCATCTAGGCAGTGGAACAAGGAACTCAAAAGGTTCTTGATTCAATTTGGTTTTCAACAATCTGTATATGATTATTTGTTATTCATCATGAGAGATGGTACCAAGTTTGCTGTAGCTCTAGTATATGTAGACGACATTCTCATGATTGGGAATTAGGATGAACAAATTAACTCCACTAAAGAGGTGTTACATAGCAAGTTTACCATCAAGGATCTCGGACTTGCTAGGTATTTTCTGGGAATTGAAATATTCAGAACTTCTAGTGGTACATACCTTTATCAGAGGAAATATATTTTAGATTTGTTAAAGGGTGCCGGTTTGACAGCTTCAAAGGCTGTTAATACCCCATTTCCTTGTAACTTGGGATTATCTGATGATGTTGGTGATTTGTTGTATGAACCTAAACAATATAGAAGATTGGTAGGGAAGCTATTGTATTTGACCATGACTCGTCCAGATATTTCTTTTGTAGTGCAACAATTGAGTCAGTTTTTAGCAGTATCGTAGACGGCACATATGCAAATGGCAACATATGTTCTTAAATACTTGAAAGGAACAATCTCATATGGACTTTTCTATCCTGTACAGTCACAATTGCAATTGACTGGGTTTTCAGATTCAGACTAGGCCACTTGTACCATGAATAAGAAGTCATTAACAAGTTATAGTATGTTCTTAGGACATGCTTTGGTCTACTGGAAAACGAAAAAACAAGCTAACATATCTATGTCATCTGCTGAGGCAGAGTATAGAAGCATGGCCAGCACAACTTGTGAACTTATTTGTCTCTCCTACCTGCTCAAGGATCTTTCTATTCCTATTTCTTTGCTAGTTACTCTTTTATGTGATAATAAAGTAGCCCAACAAATTGCTACTAATCTTTGTTTTCACGAAAGGACGAAGCATTTGGACATTGATTGCCACTTCACAAGAGAGAAGATTGAGTCGAGTTTCTTGCAAACTGCTTATGTCCCTTCACAGTTGCAAATTGTAGATGTTCTCACAAAGCCATTGAGTCATACTACTCACTCCAGACTAAGCGCCAAGATGGGACTTTCGAGAGCTCCATCTTGAGGAGGGATGTAGAGAATATCACATGATTTACACTACTTCGTCAAAGTTTGTCATGTGTAATACATGTGGTTGTAAATTAGTAAAGTTAGATTAGTGTGAGGTGTTTTATTTGTACATATATTTGAGCTTCTTGTATATGATACTATTTTTGATATCAATAGATAAAATCGTTTTTCTCTCTGCTATTTCTTACTTCATTTCCTTCATCTTTTCAGCCTTGCTCAATTTCCAGACAACCACACTCAAAGAGCTCATAGCTGAAATCGATCAACCACCAAACAAAAGAACACCCAGTCGTGAACCACACACAAAGATTTCTCACACAAGATCAGCTCAGGGTACGTAAAGCTTAAGATAAAAAAATCACAGTTACTAAAAGGACCACCCAATCAATGACAAAGGCAAAAGAAAAAGCCAGGAACGAGGATTCTGTCCAGGTCATGTATTACACCAAGAGAAGTTTCCAACAGATAGACTTCTACCACAACACAATTAGCTCCAAACATCATCGACAATAACCCTAAAAATTTTGCTGCCACGTCATCCAAAATATTTCAATTTTCACTCAAAAAAATGATAACATTCAGCCCACATCTTACATGAATCACACCAATAATCCAATTTCAATTATCAAGTCATATCTTCAAAAAAATGCCACCTTAGATAGTCATATTATCCCCAAAAAAGGTTATTCATTAAATTCTATCTTGATTTAGAATTCTAAACTTTATCAAACTTATTTTGGAAGAGTCCCACATAAACACACCTAGGCCCAATTATTAAATAATTTCCAAAATTAAATAATAAGATATAATCACCTATCTCTTAATAATTAGTACTATAATCACCTACATCTTAACAATTAGTATTTTAGTATATGTCCATCTTAAATGTGATAGTTAAGGAGATTTATTAATCTTTAAACCCAGTAATGTCAGTACAAGAGGCCCTTAATTTTTTTCGATTATGTTGTTATATATAATGTTAACCTCTCCCATCAAAAAATAAACATTGTTCTCATGTAGGAATTTCGTCATGAGATGGTAATGTTATTGTCAACACCATGTGTTAAATAAAAAAATGAAATAACATGGAATTTGAGATGCAAAGAATAAGCATGTTTAGCTGATAGTTTTGGTAGTAAGGAAATTTGAATGAGATGTCTGAAAAAGATAGTGCAAACTAAGGAAGCGAATATGACATAGACACCAAACGTTATACATTTGGGTGGATCGTAAGTGGTCGATAGGTTTCTCCTCCTTTTCTCACAGTTTATCAATGGTCCTGAGAAAATAGATAGCAGAGAAAGAAAGTTGAAGAAAATTCTGTATTTTAGTGTCTCTATCAAATGTGCAAAGAAGGGTATTTATATACAATTAACTAAATAAGGATGAGATCCTAATTTTATGCTATCTATTTACATAATCATATAAATTGGTTAACTATTAGATGCTAAAATCAAGTAATGGGATCAAGGATCAGATTACACAAGATTAAAGTTAACACCCCTCCTCAAACTCAAGGTGTCATAGAAAATGAGAGTTTGAGTTTAGAAATAAGATTTGCAAAGTGTCAAAGTGGATGAGATTTTGTGAAGATGTCTCCATAAGCTTGTGATGAGATGCGAACAACTTGTATGGAGCTTTGAAAAACACGATGTCAAATAAGATGAAAATCAATCTTGATATGATTGATCCGTTTATGAAAGACATTATTATGAGCAATTTGTATGGCACTATGGTTATCGCAATAAAAAAGTGTTAGTTTATGCTATTATAGCTAATCAATTAGTTGTAATTTGATGTATGACATTATTATTTAATTGATAAAGACATTTTTATCTTTATGTATGTATATTAATTACACTTGATATTTTAATACTAAAGGTAAAATCTCTAGAATAGTTACTATATAACTGAAATTATGATGAGATCATAATTATGAGATTCAATTTATATTTATGTATTATCCCCAAATTGTTCATAGTTATAGTTTCCTTAAGATAGGATATTGATAAAACGGTAAAACTAGCACACATTATGTTTCTTTCTTATGAAAAAGGTAATTGATCTCATAAATTAAAGTATGGGGATACTTAAACTAATGTGTGAGTGCTTATTAGAGAATAAGTTCACTAAACTAACCCGATGGTGAAGATCCTAAATAGAATATTACTTATGTGTCTGTGGATTTCCTTATAATGATGGTCGTATAATTAATTCTCAGACTTGAGATTATCAAGTTATCTCATGTGAGAATTATTATATTTTGATACTACTTATGAACTGTACTAGGATAAGTTCTTGGATGTGGTATGAACCATATGAAAATAGTTGAGTATGTAAATAAAGGGTTTGTCATTATAAAGTAATTACAGAGAATGTTTTACTATTCTTAATTAGTAGTGATTTATGGAATTATCTGGTTAGAGTGAACTGACATTTAAAAAGGTGTTTTTAAATATCAATTATAAATCAATTACTAATTAGCAAGAACGAATATGATGGGATATAAAAGAATAGACACTATATTCATACTCTGTCCAATTGGAACATTAAACGACGAAAGGATTAAATTATACATCATAAACATACATGAATTGGTTAAGTTAAACCACTTTGATATTCTTGATATTTGAGTGGTCATAACATATTAAGTTAAACCACTCAGCTTTCAGGTTTTACTCTCTCTTCCTCTCATTTTGTTTCTGTTTGGGTTCTTCCTACTTTGTTCGGATCTAATCTAATCTGATTTTTGATCCACTGTGATCCAATTATTTTTCGTTTAATAGGACATTTCAATATTTGTTCGTGGTTTCCAGAGTTTGATTTTCGTGTCTGATTTCTTTGAACTTTTCGTTGCCATCATTCTGATTTGGAATTAGGGTTTATGGTTATTGATTGGATGCAAATGGTTGAAATCTGCGAGGTTATCTACTTTTGTTATTTAGGGCTTTATGTCTCATTTTTGTTCATAATCCAGCACTTGGGTTGTGAATGCCTTATGATTCGATTCTTTACGACCGTTCTTCTCTATGGCAGCTAGTCATATTTCTAATGGTTGAGAAAATTTTTTCATGTATTTAGTATTTAGTTTATTTGCTTTTATTTGTTTCTTGCAATGTTCCATATCATTCACTTAAATTCCACTAAATTTTTTTATTATGTGCAATACGTTCACTTAGCATTTACTGGAGGGTGGGTGGGAGGTAGGTGGGTCTCTAGATTGTGTGGACAAAAATTTTGATCTTTGAAGTATGAGACTTTCTTTCTCTGGCTTCACTCAGCAGACTCAGGAAGGTATGCTTTTCCTTATTGCTTCCTTTCTATGATTTTTCTGTACATATTCTTTCCTTTTTATTTTTGCTTGTTCTTCTATTAGTTAGTAGTTGTGCTTTTTTTTAAAAGTTAAATAGAATTAATAAATGATGATAATGCAAGTGGTAAGATCTTGCGTTAGACATCTAAGGGAGAGTAGAGCATCCCTATACATTACTGAAATGTTGCTGTATGTAATAACTTTAAATGACTATATAGTAGACCCAAGACTAAAAACTAAAATGACACGACATCTCCTTAAGGTAAACCGTTTGTCATATCTGCTTACAACTTCATAAGCTTCCCAAATAGGTTAGGGAGTCTCGGCGCTCTTCAATGCCTGTTTTGTTCGCAACTACCATGGTAAGGTATCTGCCTTACTGTTGTCTTTTTGTTTTCCTTCTAGTGTTGATCCCTTAAGTTTCTGATTTGAATGCTACGATAGTTGATTTGCTTAAATCTTCAGATCTGGAGTGCTTCGAAGGTGTTGGAACCGATGGGTACAGGCGAGTAAGGGACATCAATGGCAGACATAACATCCTCTCAGGTAAACATGCTTCTATGATGACTATTGTTCTAATTTCCATCTTAACAGAGTGCAAGTTCTAAGTTTATTTCTTTCTTCCAATACTAGTCTTCCGATTTTTCTCTGTGAGTTGCTGAAGTTACTTCCAGACAAAGACGCATTGGGATATTTTGCTTCCTTTCTCCACTATTCTACCACAGTTGGTTCAGAAAGGGTTACAGGTACGATCTTCTCTCTGCCATCTTTCTTTCTGTCGTTCTTTGCTTTGCCCATCTGTATATCATTGGTTGACTCTCCAAGATAGTGCTAGATTAGGGCAAATTGCCTCTGACCTGGTGGAGTAGATGAGCTTCTCTCTGATTCCCCCAATTAAGGATTTGAGTACATTTGTGTTTGTGCGATGCTTGTGTTGAAACGTCTTGTTATTTTTCTCTCGCCATATTTCCTTGATGGAGGAAGCGAAAGAGATTATATAAGTATACTCAGCATATTTAAGGATGTGGTTCAACTTCAGAAGCCACTTCGTGGCTTCTGTGAAGGTTGCACTTACATCAGAAATAAGATTTAGTGCCATTATCCTCTCCCATATGAACTTAGAGTAAAGACATTTGAAGAAGAGATGGTCACTTCACTCAGGCTCTGCTTCACATAGTACACATTTTGCATTGATAGTCATGAGGTGAAGTCTGTCTGTGCTACTTAATCTGTTTAGCATTAAAAGCCAAAGTAGGATAGAGTAACTCGGAATTAGAGATATGTGCCAAACTATTATAACCCAAGCCTGCTCTGAGCTGCTATGGTTTTGCCACTTCCTGAATTTGATTGAGATGAAAGTGTTTGGTGGCATATTAAGTCTCTAAAAGGAGTCCTCTCTTTGTAGGTTCGGTAGATAATTAGGAGTCAAATAGTGTAATTCAGCAGGAAAGTTCCATTGACTGCCCAATAGGATAGAGCTTACCTTCGCATTGATAGGAACATCATACCATTATTGTAGGGCCTGTGGGTGTCTGTTTACTGGACCTTGACCAGTCCAATTGTCAAACCAGAAGTAAGTTTTTTCTCCATTCCCAACCTTGCAGAAGACAATAGGCTGGAGCATAGGTCTAAGCTTCAATAACTAGGACAAGGGCCATGAGTAGGAAGGTCTAATAGGAATAGACAAAATACTAGAGCCTTTTAGAACATAGCTATTCATCCATTGGATCCACAGAGAGTTCTTTTCTAAGAGGATATGCCAAAGGTTCTTAATTAAAATTGCTTTATTGAAAGAGGCAAATGAAATCACTCTTAGACCTCCCTCTTCCTTCCTTTTACATACCTCTTGCCACTTCACCTTAGTAAAGTGACTATCCGAATTAAGGTTTCCCCATAGAAATCTCCTAAAGAGTTTCTCAATTGATTTGATTACTCCTTTAGCTAGAGAAATATTAGAGGACCAATATATGTGTAAGGATTTCAGTACAACTTTGATTAGTTATAGTCTTCCTCCGAAAGATAACACCTTGTTAGACCACATTCCCAATCTCCTTTAGATCTTATCAATCAATGGTTTACATTCCAAATATTGAATTCTTTTGGTGGTGATAGGAATTCCCAAATAGGTTAATGGAGCTGATATTTTGTTCATACCTGTTAGATGAGATATTCTACTCTCTATTGTGTTAGCCCTTGTTGCCATGACAAACTGGCTTTTGTTTAAATTAATCACCAATCCAAATAGGCCCCCAAAGATAGACAGACTTGACATGAGTATCTCTATAGATTTGCTATGTGCCTTAGAAAATAGCAGTAAATCATTTGCAAAGCATAGGTTGATTAGTCCAACCTTCTTACATTTAGTGTGAAATTTGAAGACTTTACTGCTGCCCACTCTATGTTGGATTAGTTGACTGAGAACTTCCGTACAGAGTATTAAAAACCCTATTTTAGCTGCTCCCAAACAATATGGCAGTCAATATCCAAATGCTTGGTCCGCTCATGGAACACCGGATTGGCAGTAATATGGAGTGCAGCCTGATTATCACATCACAAGGAGATAAGAAGAGCAACAGGTATTCGAAAATCCTGCAAAATATAAGATATCCAAAGAAGCTCACCAAAGCTCAATCGCATTTTTCCACTGAAATTGATGTTAATAGTGAGTTGTACATTCATAATTCGGATCATTCGAATCATAGTCTTGTTACGCAAAAATTGAATGGTGATAACTACAGTAAATGGCAACGGGCTGCTGAGATTTCTTTGATTGCAAAGAATAAATTCGGTTTTGTTAAAGGCACTTGTGCAAAGCTTGTTAATGAACCTGTTCAGGAGATGCAATGGGAAAGATGTAATAATCTGGTGATATCTTGGATTCTACACTCTGTAGAACCAGATATAGGTAATAGTATTTTAAGCTTTCGATCTGCAGCTGATATTTGGACTGAGTTAAAGGAGAGGTATGGTCAGTCAAATGGACCAAGAAGATATCAGGTGCAGAAAGAGTTGATTGGCATTTCACAAAGAACTCAGTCTGTGAGTAG
>JAOTJB010020163.1:0-10904 GCA_027123815.1 Erythroxylum minutifolium
TGATGAGTTTCATATCATGATAGTAGTTGACTATCGATAATGGCACTATTAAATGAATTTGGAATCAAGTATGTTTTAAAGAATAAAATGGGTCGTTACTTTAATTTTAAAATATAGACTTTAGCATTCTGTTATTACGAACCACAATCTTAATGAGTGGTGAACTCATTTATGCTTCATTATAATTCTTGATATGATTGGAATGGATTTATACAAAGTATCAATCTAGTGTCTGCATGTTGGAATTATTAATTGAAACATGTATCAGGGAACTTTCACTCAAATAAAGAGTTTATAGTGATATCATTACTTTTATATGTTTTTACGGAGTTTGGGGATTAAATTGGCACCAGTAGTTTAATGGACTAGCTACCCATCAAGTCTTAGCATTAAGACTCATATGTGTTAATCATTATATAGAATAAAACGGGATATCTAGAAGGAAAAACTAACATAAGGGCAAAACAGTAATTTTACCCTTTATTGAGTGGATGGCTATAATATGGTTCATAATAAAGTTTACGGTTGGACATCTTATTTGAAACATATATTCTCCTAATACTTAGTAATTCAAGAGTTTAACCAATGGTCTTTTGTGGAATGACATTTGGTTAATAAGCTAGAATTAATTCTAATGAGATTAAATTAATTTCGGGCTTATTGAAGCTTAAATTATATAAGTCCAATTAGATTCTTCATTTGGCTTCTAAGAAAGTTATCAAGCAAAGTAAGAAATATAAATAGAGGTTTTTAAACCAATGATTGAATGTTGGGCTTATTTTAATTAGAAGCCCAAATGAACATTTAATATTGGGCTTGACTTTGGTTTGATTAGATTAATTAAAGTAAAACAAAGTTATTAAAGAAAGAAGGAGGGTATATTTCGGTTTTTTATACCTAAATGTGTAGCTGCACATTTAACATTGAATTGATAAATTAAAGATGGCTTTTATCGTTCTTTTTCATTATCAAATAGAGTAATGATCTTATCATTGAATGGTTTAATGATTGTCTTTTAATGATGGAATGTAATGTAACCTTTTAGCATTCATTTTATTACAAAAAGGAAGAGGGGCATTTGATGTATTCTCTCTTCCTTCTTTCATCCATAACGGAAAATGAGAAGGTCTCATTTAGGTTATTGGTCATTTAATATAGCCATCTTAAACAAATGAGAAGATTCTCATTTATTGGCTTCTTTATGATTGATTAAAGAATGAAGTGATGCATTAGATGCACATCACATCTTTCTTTCATGATAATCGAAATTGATAAGGAGAGGAAGAAATGTTCTTGCATTTTATTTTTTGACTCTCTCTCCTCTCACGCATGTATAGCCAAAACTTGAATGAAAAGAGTTTCTTTTTTGACTTCTTTCTTCTAAAAAGAATCTCCTCAAAATACTTCTTCTCCTTTCCCACCAAAGGATCTTGTTAACCAAGTTGTCTAAGAGGAACAAGTGATAGATCGAATTGGTCAGGGATACAAAAATAAGGAGCGGATATATTGATAAAGGAAAGGATACAAAAGAGTTAAAGTTATAACAAGGATTTGGAGAGGATACAAAAGAAAGGAGTCAAAGCTGTAGCAAGGAGTCAGTATATTTCTACCACCTTGTTCTTATGTAAATTATTTTCCTTATACCATATCATGTATAGCTAAAACATGTTGATTTGGTTATGTTATTTCCGCTACCTTTTGATTTCGAAAAAGTTTTGAAATTTGTTTTTTAGCTAACTCTTGCATGCTTTTTTTCGATCCAACATATGGGCCCACACACATCAGTGTGTACCAGGTCCAATGTAGATTTAGATATATTTCCTTAGGAAGGAAATGAGGCCTTGGTCATCTTTCCTTCAATACAAGACTCACTAGTGGGTAATGGACCATTGTTCAAGCCCATAAGGATCCCATCCTTCACTAACCTGTCAAGTCTTTGCTGATTGACATAACCCATCCTTAAGTGCCATAGATATTTTGAATTAATACTAGAGTCATTGAATTTTCTTAGTTTAATTAATACTGTGGTGTTTAGTGAGCCTGTTATAGGTTTTGTAAAGAATAATCCCTGTTAATTACCACATTACAAATAAAATCCTTATTCTCATATATTGAAACAACATTTTCAAAATATAAGGAATAACCATATTTTATTAAACAAAAAGCAGAAATCGTGTTCCTTAATACCATTGGGATGTAATATACATCCTCTAAATATAACCTATGACCACTAGGAAAGTTTAAGATAACTACTCCCACTACTTCTACAGAAATGTAGGATCCATCTGCTATCTTGACTTGAAACTGACCTTTAGGCAGTCTTTTCCTTTGTTGAAACCCATGTATATAATTGCAAACATGGTCAGTGGCTCATGAGTCTAATGTCTAAGAATTGGATGAATATGCCACATTTCTAGTTCCTAACAAACTTAGGAAATCCATACTTTGTTTCCTCTTGAGGGTCCTAAGGTATGCAGCACAGTTCCTCTTTCGATGGCCCTTCTCACCACAGTGGAAACACTTTCCCTTAGTATCTAGTTTGGCCTTCTTTTTTCATGGGTTAGATCTTGACCCCTGTTTGGGCCTTCCCTTTCTTTGGACCCTTCTTCTTTTACTTGCCCTTACCTTTGGGCTTAGGAGAAAATGCCACATGAGCCTTTGGCCCATTGGCCCTAATATTTAATATCTCCTCTGTGTTCTTGAGGGCATTCATCAACTCAGTTAAGGTGTAATCCTTGGTGTTGAGCTCATAGTCTAACTTAAACTGCTGAAAAAAGGAGTTTAGCCTATTGATGATCATGATCATCTGCGTTTTTGCATCCATTTCCTTCCTAAGCAACTCGGCCTCAGTAACTGCAGAGATTACCTTAAGCATGTAATCCCGCACCGGTTCACTAGACTTTTGTCTGAAAATGTGAAAGGTTTGTATAGCTTTCACCCTTCTGGACCTAGTCCTCACACCAGACATCTCATGTAGGTCAGAGACCATTGAACCGGCATTTTGCATGCCTGCAAGTTACTTCTGTAATATTGTGTTGACAAAAACCTGAATATAGCACTTTACAGTCTTATCAAAATTCTCTCATCGCTCATGTTGTTGGACTTGCTCAAGAGTTGAATTGTCACCCGAAGGTGCAGGAATTTATCCATTAATACCTATAAATTCGTTCTTATTAGAGAATGACGTCAAGGTTACGTCTTCATTAATTTAATTTCTCTCCGTTTTCCAATTTTTTATTAGTCAAAAGCATTGTGAGTGGATTCATATTGTGGTGATTATGTTTGAAAATACAAATTATTAAAGAATGAGCATACTAGTCAAAATTTTGGAACTTTGTATAAAATCATTATGCATGTATGCATGAAGATAGATTGAAAAAAATTTTTAAAAAATCTTTATATGACTATTATTTTTCTTATCTATAACGGAATAAATGATGGTGGGTCATCTTATCTATTAAAAGAAAAACTAAGACCCCTCCCACTCAAAAAGCTACCAAGCATCTTCATGCCTAACTCTTTGAGAGGCACCTTAATTTGGTCCATGCATTTATCAATAGAGCTACGGTGGGTAGATTATTGATAAACCATGTTGAGTGTGCAACCATTTGATTCATCCACTAAAGGTACTTATAAACCCTGCCTTGGTGGGAGGTCACATTTGCTACCAATGAGTAGACTTATCCTTTAGGAGACCCAAACCATGCAAGATCTAGGATTCATGTCCTCCTATGGGGAGTAACACTTCACCATATGCAAATGGGCCATCTTGTGGGGACCGTGGACTCTCACATGAGCATCCTCTCTCACTTAATCTTTTTCGGTCTTTAAGTTTTAATAATTACCATCTTGTCCGGACGCAATTTATTAACCATCCTATATTGTTTCATTATATATCTCATACATAATGAATGCATGGCAAAACCTAGGGTTGGCAATTTTTCTAAATGGCATACATTCACATAATATCGCATATTAGTTACATCCATTCATCTCATAAATTAAATAGCTACTTTTAGTTGTCCATCCTAGAAAATTAAAAGAAAATTAAAGGCCTTTAGGCCTAAAAATTCTGCGGGGACTTGGATCTTCCGCTTTGTACTCTTCATTCGCACAACCCGGCCCGTTTGGTAAAAACGAGTTAATGACATTTTAAAAAAAACTTATTTGTAAATAGCAAAACAAAAATTCCTGCTCTTGCAAAAATCAAGAATTAACATAATTTAATCAAAATAAAAACTGCCATTAACCAAAAATTAAACCGGAAAATATTTACATTCTTTTCTTCAATCCATGGCTGCTCCGTCTTCAAAATTATAGAATTTTTTACAGTACAAAAAGATGAAAACAAAAAAAATTAAGACAAGGATGAAACATGGAGATGATAAGCCACCCTCCTTGTTACAAACCAATCAAAGAAAACTTACAGGTAAATCTATTTTCTATGGACAACCAAAAGAGCAGACCAAAACATACACAACATAAAATATTATCACATAAAAAAATTGCAACATACATAATTTAATATAATTGCCAACCCATGCCACATATAGGAACCGAATCATGCATAATAAAACCGACTCTGATACCAAATATTGGATCGAAAACAACAACATGCTTGGTTTGGCTAAACGGTAAATTTCAAAAACTTTTTTCGAAATCATAACATAACGGACGCGTAAACACCAAATCAACATGCTTTAATCCATATATGATATGGTATAAGGAAAATATATATAATAAGAACAAGATCAGAATATTACCACTCCTAGCTACAGTTTCGACTCCTCATTGCTATGTCCTCAACTAATCCGATCTACTACTTATTCTTCTTGGATAGCTTGGTTATCAAGATCCTTTGGTGGGAAAGGAGAAGAAAAATGTTGGAGATTTTTCTTTGTATGTTCAGCTAGCTCAAAGAATAAAAATGAGACTTTCTCCTTTTCTACATTCGGTTGAAAAGAACAACAACAAAAATGAGAGCTTTTTACTATATCCGAAAGTTTTTGAGAAAAACTAGGAGAGAAAAAGACCACCCACTTTATTTAGCATCAAATGCTGAAAGATGAGTTGTCCACCTCCCATTCAAACACATATTTGGCTTTTTAAGAGAGTGAGTGCAAAACTTTCATTCATGTCATAAATTAAAGGAGCTATTTGTCTACATTCATGCTTTTATTAAAAAGCATAACCGAATGTTGCATAGGAGAGAGTGGAGAGCCTTAAAAAGTCACCACTTCATTCTTTAATCATAGTTAAATGAATTGTCTCCATTAAAAGCTCACATTCATTCATATACGATTATTTAGCATCAAAATGCTAAAAGACCTTTGTCATTTCAATTACCACTCATTATGGCTTGGAAGAGAGTGAAGAGGGATAGCAAATAATGCACCAATCGATACACTAAAATTTTTTGTTATCTTTTAAAATCCATTAAACAACTTAATGATGATGAGCATTACTTAAGAATGTTATCACCGAAAATGGATCTGTTAAAAGCCATTAAACTATTTAATGAAGAGCAATACCTTAATGCCCACTCCACTACAATACTTTCATGCTTTTATTAACCATTAAACAATTTAATAATTGATTATTTAGATTTTAATTCAATTAATCTAATTAATTAAATCCAAATCCACAATATTAAAAGTTTCTTTGGGCTTATAATTAACAATTAATTAGTGTACGCCCAACATTTAATTGTAGGCTTAACACCCAATTTAATTAGCTCTTAATTAAAATGTTCCGGTCTTATTTCCCCGAATCTAATTCGGTCATTTCTCTCCTTTCTGTCCCATTTTCTTTCTGATAACCTCCATTTATTTTTCTTGCTTTCTTTGATAACCTTCCTAGAAGCCAAATGGGAAATCTAATCGGACTTAAAGAATTCAAGCTCCAATAGGCCTGGAATTAATTTAATCTCATTAGAATTAATTCTGACTTATTAACAAAATTTCATTCCATAAAAGAAAATTGGTTGAACTCTTAAAGTACTTAATTATGAGAAAACGTATTTCATTTTATTAATACAATGTCCAGTCTCAAACTCTATTATGAACCATATTATAGCCATCCACACAATAAAAGGTAAAATTACCATTTTGCCCTTATGTTGGTTTTTCCTTCTAGATCTCCCATTTCACTTTACATGGTGATTAACACATAAGATCTAATCTTGGTATTAAGACTTGATGGGTAGCTAGTCCATCAAACTACTGGCGCTAGTTTAATCACCAATCTCTGTAAAACATCTAGAAGTGATGATATCATTATAAACTCTTTATTTGAGTGAATGTTTCTTGATGGATGTTTCAATTAATAATTCCAACATACGGACACTGGATTGATACCTTATAAAAATCCATTCTGATCATATCAAGAATTATAAGAAAACACACATGAGTTCACCACTCATCAAGCTTGTGGTTCGTAATAAACAAATGATAAGGTGTATATTTTAAGACTAAAGTAACGGCCTACTTTATTTTTTAAAAAATATGAAATTCCAGATTCATTTAATAGTGCCATTACTGATAGTCAACTACTATCATAATTTCAAACTCGTAATTCCCTTTAAGGAAAATCCTTCACTTACATGGAGGTAAATCGCAACACTATAGTCTAAACCATAATCAAGCGACCAACATGATTATTCGACTGTAAATCAATTAGTTTAGATTCTAATAATATAAATGTTTCCCATACATCTCCATATATATGTATTTTACTTACAAAAGAACCTTTGGTACCTTATGACTAGTTATATTATGCTCTGACAAATAAAACCAAACTATTTTGTTTTATTAATAATAAATATTTTCATTACAATATTGTAACTAGACGAAAATTAAGTTATATGTAAATACACTTGCTTTCCAGGGCACTATATTAACATAACCCTAATAATCTCCCACTGGCCCTAGAGCAAGTTTGACATATCCCTGATTCCCATTCCTTCTAGGTGACCCTCAAAGCTCTTCTGTGACAACATCTTCGTAAACGGATCAGCAAGGTTTTGATCTGTAGGAATCTTTACCATATCCACTTCACCACCTTGTATTGTCTCCCTTATAAGATGATACTTTCTCTCAATGTGTTTGGTGACTTTGTGCTTCCAAGGTTCTTTAGAATTAGCCACGGCCCCACTATTATCACAATAAAGTGTAATGGCCTTTTCTACCTCAGGAACTACCTCCAAATCCTTTATGAACTTGCAAAGCCAAACTACTTTTATTGTTGCTTTATAAACAGCAACATAATTAGCCTCTATAGTCGAATCAACAACACAAGATTACTTGACACTCCTCCAGACTATGGCTCCACCTCCCAAAGTAAATATAGAACCAAAAGTTGATTTCCTTGAATCAACATCTGATTGGAAATCAGAATCTATATATCCCATCGGAATAAGGTCACTTTTAGAATAAACAAGCATTAAATTCTTAGTCCTACGAAGATACTTCAGTATGTACTTGATCACAGTCCAGTACTCCATTCTAAGATTGGACTAGAATCTACTTACCAGTCCCACTACATAACAGATATCCGGTCTAGTGCAAAGCATAACATACATTAAACTTACAACTGTAGATTCATATGGAATGTTACACATGCGTTCGACCTGCTCTTAGGTGCTTTCTCCTTTGAATGTTTGATTCCATGTCTAGTAGGTGAGAAATCCCTTTTGGAATCCTGCATGGCAAACTTATTGAGCATGTTCTCAATGTAGGTCAGTTGAGACAAGGCTATGTGCTTGTTCTTACGATCCTTGATAAGCTTCATCCCCAGAATATAGCTAGCCTCTCCTAAATCCTTCATTGATAACTGTTTGTTTAGCCATCCCTTGACTATAGATAACATTCCTACATCATTCCCAATGAACAGAATGTCATTGACATATAGAATTAGGAAACTAACCTTGCCTTCTTGTATCCTCTTATAGACACAAGGCTCATCTAGGTTTTGTATGACTATCAAACTTAATGTTCCAAGACCTAAATGCTTGCTTAAGTCCATAAATGGACCTTTGCAACTTGCATGCCTTTTGCTTATTACCTGGCTCAACGAATCGTTCTGGTTGGGCCATATAAATGGTCTCCTCGAGATTCCCATTAAGAAATGCAGTATTGACGTCCATTTTCCATATTTCATAATCAAAATAGGCTACTATAGCCAAAAGAATTCTGATGGACTTAAGCATGGCAACTGGAGAAAAAGTCTCCTCATAGTCTATACCCTTTTTTTAATATAGCGCTTACCTACCAATCTTGCTTTAAAGTTCTCTACCTTTCCATTTGATCCTTTCTTCCTTTTAAATATCCATTTACACCCTATAGCTTTTACACCTAGTTGTATATCTATAAGGATCCAGCCTTTTTTGGCGGACATGGAATCTATTTCTGATTCCATTGCCTTGGGCCACTTTTCCGCATCAACATCATTAATAGCCTTGTATAAGTAATGGGATCCATTACTTCTTAGTATGAGATGGCAATTATACCTTCTCCTAGACCTAGATACCTATCTGGTTGTCTCACAACCCTCCCACTACATCTAGGCACTACATGACATTTAGGCTACACTTCTGATTCAACTTTTGAATCCATTTCGACATTTTATTTAACTGTATCTGAATTAACTCTTGGTTTAGATAAAATAGCTAACTCCTTAAGTACTATTTCACTTCTTCCTTTATGATTTCTCACAAATTCTTCCTCCAAGAAAGTTGCATTTATCGACACAAAGACCTTATTGTCCTGAGGACTGTAAAAATAGTACCCTCGTGTACCCTTAGAATTTCCTACAAACAAACATAGTGCTAACCTTGGTTCCATTTCTATGGATTCGGGCCTTAGAACATAGGCTGGGTAGCCCCAAGTCCTCAAGTACCGCAATGAAGATACTCATCTAGTCTACAACTTCTTAGGTGTTTTAGGCACCGATTTGGATGGACCAAAGTTAAGAAAATAAGTTGTCATTTGTAAAACATATGCCTAGAACAATTCTAGAAGGTTAGCATAGGACATCATTGATCTTACCATTTCTAATAGAGTCCTATTGCTCCTTTCAGCTACACCATTCTATTGAGGTGTTCTGGGAGCTAACAAGTTGGAAACAATTCCATTGTCAATTAGGAATTGTTGGAACTCTCCAGATATGTACTCACCACTTCGATCCTATCAAAGTTGTTTTAATGGCTTGCCAAGCTGCTTCTGAGCTCCAGCTTTAAATTCTTTAGACCTTTCACTTTTTATGAATCAAATACAGATAGCCATGTCTAGATTAATCATCTCTAAAGGTTATGAAGTATTCATAACCTCCTCTAGCTGGTATGTTCATGGGCCCATACACATCAGTGTGTACTAGGTCCAACGTGGATTTATATCTATTTCCTTTAGAAGGAAATGAGGCCTTGATCATCTTTCCTTCAATACAAGACTCACAGGTGGGTAAGGGACCATTGTCCAAGCCCGTAAGGATCCTATCCTTCACTATCTTTTTTTATTGACATGACCAATCCTTAAGTGCCACAAATATTTTGAATTAATGCTAGAGTCATTAGATTTTCTTGTTTTTATTAATTTTTTGGTGTTTAGTGAGCCTATCATAGGTTCTATAAAGAACAATCCCTATTTAATTACCGTATTACAAATAAAATCCTTATTCTTATATATTGAAACAACTTTTTCAAAATATAATGAATAACTAGATTTTATTAAACAAAAAATAGAAATTATGTTCCTTATAACCATTGGGATGTAATATACATCCTATAAATATAACCTATGACCACTAGGAAAGTCTAAGATAACTACTCCTACTTCTTCTGTCGAAACGTAAGATCCATCTGCTATCTTGACTTGAAACTAGCCTTTAAGCAATCTTTTCCTTTACTAGAACCCCTATATGGAATTGCAAACATGGTCAGTGGCTCCTGAATCTAATCTCTAAGAATCAAATGAATCTGCCACATTTCTAATTCCTAACAAACTTAGGATACCCATACCTTGCTTGCTCTTGAGGGTCTCAAAGTAGACCGTGCAGTTTCTCTTCCAGTGGCCCTTCTTACCACAGTGGAAACACTTTCCCTTGGTGTCCTCTTTGACCTTCTTTTTCATGGGTTGGGCCTTGACCCCTATTTGAGCCTTCCTTTTCTTTACACACTTCTTCTTTTGCTTGCCCTTACCCTTGGACTTTGAAGAAAATGCCACATGAGCCTCTAGCCTATTGGCCCTGATATTTAATATCTCCTCTATGTTTTGAAGGGTATTCATCAACTCACTCAAGGTGTAATCCTTGGTGTTGAGCTCATAGTCTAACTTAAACTGCTGAAAAAAAAATTTAAGCTATTGATGATCATGATCATCTGTGTTTTCACATCTATTTCTACCCTAAGCAACTCGGACTCAGTAACCACAGAGATTACCTTAAGCATGTAATCCCGTATCGATTCACTAGGCTTTTGTCTGAGATTGTCAAAGGTTTAGATAGCTTTCACCCTTATAGACCTGGTCCTCACACCATACATCTTATATAGGTGATAGACCATTGCACTAGCATTTTGCATGCCTGCAAGTTGCTTCTGTAACATTACGCTAACAGACGCAAGAATATAGTATTTGGCAGTCTTATTAGTATTTTGGCATCACTCATATTGCTGGACTTGCTCAGGAGTTGATTTGCCACCTAGAGGTGCAGGCTCATTGTCTGTTAATACCTATGAAATTCATTCATATTAGAGAACGATGTCGAGGTTACGTCTCCATTCATTAAATTTCTCTCTATTTTCCATTTTTTTATTAGTCAAGAGCATTGTGAGTGGATTCATATTGTGGTAATTATGTCTGAAAATATAAATTATTAAAGAATGAGCATACTAGTCAAAAATTGGAACTTTG
>JAOTJB010020197.1:0-10903 GCA_027123815.1 Erythroxylum minutifolium
TGATTTCTCCTCTGCGAGTTTATATCTTATTTAGTAATATTTTATATCTTTAAGATTTTGTTTGTTTCTTATTTTACTATAAACCGACTCTATCTTATCAGTTACAGTTGTTTTGTTCTCTTGTTCTGTAAGTGTTTTTTTTACACTTGTTGTTTGATAGAACAATATCTTGAAATACTTTTTTTAAAATAAATATTGGGTATTTCATTACTCAATCATAAGTTGATCAACAATAGAAGGAGGGGGAACATACTCCCAAACTCCAATGCCTGACATGGAATGTGAACCAGTTGCCAACAAATGAGATAACTAAAGCAAAACGACATTCAACATTGCCAATTTCATTAATTAAAAGCTTGCAATCTGAAATAACTAAAGCAAAAGATGAATCATCATTCTCAAAAGAAGAATTAATGGCATTAATAACCATTAATGCATCTGATTCCACAATAATAGTGCTCCATTGTTTAGCTTTTATCCAGCTTAAAGCTTCTCTAACTGAGAGTGCTTCTGCATGTAAAGCATCAAATTTCCCATGCAATAACAAAGTCTTCGCTGCTACAAACTCATCATAACTGTTCCTTCAAACAAACTCAACACCAGCTGCATTGCCTCCTGCAAAAACAGAAGTGTCTAAATTCACCTTTGGGGTCCAGCTGGTGGACGTGTCCATGATCTATCAGCTGGCCTTGCTACTCTTTGTCTTAATGGTTTGACTTGGTTACTGCTCCATTCATTCAAAACACGACGTGCTAGCTGCACAACTCCAAAAAGAGCTATAGTATGATGCTTCCACACTTTCTTGTTTCCTTCTGATCACATAGCCCATTAAACCATAATTATTTCTTCCGCATCCTTCATCAAAGAACATTGAAAGACATTTTCCAACCATGACCTCCAAGAGACAACTCCAGGAAATGGCCAACCAACACTTGTTAATATCCAAACTGATCGGGCAAAACTGCACAAATAAGTGTAACAATGATTCCTCACTAGCATGGCACATAGGACAACTTATTTCAACATCTACCTTTTTTTTCGCAGCAACTATAAACATGGAATTACCTCCAGAATCAATCGCCAACTAAAATTCAGAATCTTTGGCGGAACACAACACCTCCATAATATCTTCCATAAACAATTTGAATTTGCAATCGTCTCGACCCTTGGCTCTTGTAACTTCCGGTAAGCACTTTTAACAGAGTACCTTCCTTTCCTCTCAAATTTCCAACAGTACTTGTCATCCACCTTGCTTTCAAAATCCAAGTCACCAAAGCACTAGGTTTTGAAATAATATTCCAACTTTGTTTCCCTAACAAAGCAACATTGAATTCACGTAGCCTTTTAAATCCCATACCGTCAAAACCTTTTGGAAACGCCATACGTTCCCAAGCCAACCAATGAATACCTTTGCCATAAGCACCTCCTGATTCCCACCAGAATTTATTCATAATGCTCTCGCTGTCATAACACAAACTCTTGGGTAATAGAAACAGGCTCATAACATATGAAGGCATAGCTTGCAAGACTGTCTTCAACAAGATCTCCTTGCCCGCCCTAGAAAGAATTCCTATCTTCCAAGAACTAAGTTTCCTCCAAACTCTATCTTTCAAATAACCAAAGACCTCTCTTCTGTTTCTACCAATGTGAGACGGGAGTCCCAAATAACATCCCAGTGATTCTTCCTCCTCAACACCTAATACGTTACAAATTAAGTTTTGTCGATCAGCAGGGGTGTTTGCACTAAAAGTGATAGAAGATTTTTGATAGATTTATCTCTTGTCCCGAAGCTCGTTCATATGCTAGCAATATATTTTTCACTGTACTCGCCTCAAACTCCTTCGCCTTAAGAACGATCAAACTATCATCGTCGAAGAAGAGATGAGAGATTATTGGTCCTCCTCTCGAAACCTGACTTTCATGTAAAGAGCCTAAAGAATTATGCTTCTGAATCATTCTAGACAATCCTTCCACACAAAGAATGAAAATATAGGGGGAGAGTGGATCCCTTTGCCAAAGCCCCCTTGTTGGAATAATTGGCCCAATTTGTTTTCCATTCTGTTCAAGATTAGTCCCCCAATTTTGCCATTCACCATTGTCATCCTTTAATTGCAAGATCTGGTTCTTTTTCCTTCTAGCCGTAGCCGAATTATGGAAAAATCGAGTATTCCTATCACCCTCATTCAACCAAAATGATTTGGCTCTTTGTTTCCAGTATACTTTCCGTTGCCGTAGTAGCTTATGGTAACGATTCATAGCCTGATTAAAATGTTCAATATCAGCTAGATGACGAGAGTCACACAAAACAGAAATAATGTTCAAAGAAGCAGCCAAATCATTTTTAAATTTTTCCTTAAACTCCTTTCCCCAGTTCCATAACATCCTGGCACAAGCTTCCAATCGATCTATAACACACAAGTGACTAAATTCAGTCCAACCCTGCACAACCAATTCACGGCAAGCCACTTCTTTACACCAACTGTTTTCAAACCGAAAATGGATAGCCTGACCCCGTGGAATAAAGTAACAAATTTCCAAGGACACTGGAAGATGATCGGAAGAAGTAATGTGAAGACCTGAACCTGTAGCATGGGAAAACATAATCGCTAGTCATGATTGGTCAGAATTCTATCCAATTTCTCCTTAATAAAATCATCACTACCCCTCCCATGCTTCTAAGTGAAAGGATACTCAGATAGATGAAAATCAAACAAACCAGCCTCTTGTACTGTAGACTGAAATCCATTAATTAAACAATTTGGTTACGGACATCCACCCCGCTTCTCATAAACCGCCAATATATCGTTAAAATCTCCCATAACTACCCAAGGTATATCATTATGAGATGCCAAAACACATAACAAATTCCATGCTTCAGTCCTTCTATTTCTATCCGACATACCGTAAAAACCTGTCATCCTCTATTCTCCCACATCTTCCACCTCAACAGTAGCATCAATATACTATTGCGAAAACCAATAATAGAAATAGATTTTGTAGCTTTCCATAATAGCGCTAATCCTCCACTATGCCTTAGAGCATCAACAGAGAAACATCCATCAAACTATAACAATTGTTTTATTTCATTAATTCTTGTAGCATTACACAAAGTTTCAATAAGAAAAATAAAATTTGGCCTCTTTAAATTAATAATCTCACTTAATGCTCTAACTGCTCATGGGTTGCCAAGTCCACGATAGTTCCAACTTATACAACTCATGGCTCTCGGCGGGTCTGAACAACAGAACCTGCCGTTACTCCATTTTTTTCCCTAGTGTCACCCAATTTGGACCTACCCTTATGAGCGTTGTTGAGATGAAATGGGCTGGGACCTGGCCCAGATCTCTTCCTTTTAGGATCAATTAATTCCATGCCAACATCCTGTTTCACGTTAACATCCTGTTGACCTTCCAAACTAACATTATCCTCAGCATTTAAATCAAATCCTCCCCTACCACGGTTCCCTCCCCTTATCTCGCCCTCCTCTTTATCTCTAGCTCTATCCAAATTCAAATGCGGATCAAAAAGGAAATCAAAGTCTACTTTGTAATTGCCGCTAGGAAGACCTCCAGTACTGTCAACCTCCTCCCTGAGCCATTTAGCTCTGATGTTCACCGTATTTCTCCGATTATTAGCACGAAGTTCAAGACCATATTTTTGAGCAAGAGGACCATCCCGTTGCTCCAATAACAAACGACAAAAACGTTCGGTATGGTCAATTAATCCACAGAGAAAACAGAAACTAGGTAGATTTCTATATTTTAGATTCAGCCAGAACCACTCTCCTTCCTTCCTTCGCAATTTCATGTTCTTCTTCAGAGGCATTTGCACATCCCACTTGACCCTAACTCTCATATACTTACTCCACGAACGGTTTTTTTGGATCATTTTCCACAAACCAACTGATATGATTTCCTATCTTTTTTGCCGCCCTTACTGACATACACCATGATTCTAAACCATTCACTTGCACCCATATATCAAAATGCAGCAATGAGACTTGTGCTGGATGAGAGAAACTAGCCAACCTTTCAATGATCAGCAACTGATTCGAGAAAGTCCAAGGTGACATCTCTAAAATACGTTCCACATCTACCTCATGATAGAATTTAAAAATATACAGACCTCCGTCCACCTCCATAATTGTAACTCCCAGAAAAGGCCTCCAAAGCGATGCCATTGTCTGTTTCATTACTGTGAAATTAATAACTCTATCTGTTAAAAACCGACCCACAAGAGTCAAAGAATAATCAGTGCCATCCTCATGCTCATCCTCATCATCTAACTCCAACCCTTCCTCATAATTATCATCAACTGATAAATGAGCCATCTCAACGGAAACATCATCCGCTTCCTCCATCGAGTCAAGACAAGAAGAAAAAAAAGAAGACAAAACTCAAGATATCATAAAACTTGCACAATAGGCATGACAAACGAGTTTCTCACTCTTGAAATACTTGGTAATATATATATGTATGTATGTGTAATATAATATAAAAGGGACTGCATCCTCAAAATCACCAATAAAATTGTATTGCTAAGTAACTAAAAGGTATGGCATAATATTTTGTATGACTATTTACGTATTAACAATGGGAGTAAAAGAATTTAATTAGACCCAGTAACAACATTGAAGTCATTTGTACTTTGTAAAATAAAATTCAGTCATAAATCCTTTTAACACGATATCTCAATTACAAGCTAGCTAGGTTCTTTTTATTTTTTTGTCAAATAAAATTAAAGTTCAAGTAAGTTGAACATTCTCATATCTAAAATATACACTTTATGGAAATGAATTATAAATTATAATTTTGAAAATAGTGTTTATTATTACACTAAAATGTAGTGGTTCAATAAGAACAAATGCCCACACTACATATAATCACAATATATATAATATTTGGTAATTATAAAACAAATAAGAAAGAACTGATATAACTTATATTTGATTGAAAAGAGTTATTTATTTTTCTTCTATAAATTTAAAGTTAGGAAAGCCTTTCATGACTTTTATGTCAAGCAAACTCCAAACATAGATTATTTAAAATGTAAACATACCATATAACCAAATGTTAGTAATAAAACTTATATATGAGATTTCTCTAAATCAATAAAAAATTAAAATCTAACAATTTTTACTACAATATCAAAATTTAAGTTAGAGATTATGCATTAAAATGTGTGCCAATGTATTACTAATTACCTTACACTTTGAATTGGGAATGACTGCGTATTTACCTGTTTATATATACTACTTAAGATTTAATGAACCAAAAGGATATAAGACAAGTAGTAGGAGTGGCCTAGTAGTTTCAACTCCTCACTTAAGTCTCTCTTTTGTAGGAGGTCTTAAGTTCGAGTCACCAAAGGGGCGAGGAGAGAGGGGAAATTTTCCTTGTTGATGATCCTTTTGCCCTTGGAAATGCTCCTTGATCGGATTAATTGCAGACGTCTCGCTTCTAGCGGTAGTGCGGGAGTATGGAACTATTAGGAACTTAAGGCTGGGGGAACCTGATGCTGACTGGGGAAGTAGTAGTCAATCAACAGTTGACCAATCAGTATGTGACAACTCTCTGTGCCCAAAAGTATAAAGGTTGCGTAAGAACCTGAGGGATCTTGAAGTTCTAGATTTACCTCTTCCAATACTCTGAAAGTGATATGTTGTGATATGAGCCAGGGACAACATATGATAAGGACACAGATATTGTTAGATTAATTACTTCGTGATGAGGATCTAGATTGAGAAGAAATGATTAAACAAGAAGTGCTAAATGGTTCAATAGTTTTGAGCTAATTAAGGAAATCGAAGAACGTTTTCTAGTCAATAGAAGAAAAATCCCTATACGTCTCTTACGGTAATACTAAAATTATATTTGATGCTTTGTACCTTTTTGTAATTTGAGTATTAATATTTATTTAATGACAAAAATCATATTATGACAAACACGAAAAGAAAAATAGAAAATTAGAATTAGTTTTTATAGTTTTTATAAATTATAAAATAGTAAAAATCCAAACATAGATATTTTTATATAATTTAAAAATATAAAAATAATAAAAAAAGAAATGGGTTCAAACAAGTCAAATTGCATATTTAAACAGGTTTGAGTTAGCCAAATAAATGTGATTTAATTAAATATAAAGTATTTTAAAATTTTGAACATTAGATTATTAAATTTTTACCTACTATTTACTTAAGGCTGATATTTTAGGACATTAACTTTTTGAATTTTGTAACTTATACTATCCTAATTCAATGCACATTTATTTTAAAAATTAAAATTTTTGACTAATTGATGTTATTATAATCTTTTACTATTATCTTTATGCGTGATTTGTTCTACTCTTCAGATATTAAATATGTCTTTTATACTTAAGTCATAAATTCTCATATAGCTTTAAAAACTTTTAAAATTTTCCTTATCTTTAAAATTTTCTAAAAAAATCCTTCTACTTTTTAGCTTTTTTAAAAAAATCTTTTCTATTAAACTTTGTTTAAAAAATAACGATGAAACACGCACAATATAAAAATCATATATAGACTAATCAAATATTACTAATATAGTGCCCAACTTAGCTCTTAAACTCAATTCGAACTAATCAAATTTGACTTTAAATAATAATTTAAGATAATTATAACAAATTATTAGTTTCAATCATATTTAATTAGTTCGGTTTAATTTTAAGAGTTGAATTAAATTGTTATGTAAAGAATATTTGATTAGTACAAATGTGATATTCACGCGGCACCGAACTAATGAAGAAATAGGTCTCTTCATAACGAAGTTGCACAATCATTAGATTTTTTTTCTCAAATGCTTATTGAGCTTAATTGTGTTCATCCCAATTAATCCATTTATGCTAACAGCTTCAAAACAATGTTGTCTTACTCTTAACTTAAAAATCTATTAGAAGGAATATATTTTCTTTGTTCAACTTAAGTCACCCGTATAAGCATGTGTAACTTTCACATTCTCATGGAATTGCCACTTGGGAAATCACTTTCTAGCTGGTGAAATGGTGAAAGTGGGGTCCTGTCACTTTATGATATAGATATGTGCCTGATTAATGAGAATGCTGGAAATGTGAAAAATCTAATTTTCAGTTTTTGATATAATTTGTGAAATTGGGCCAGGTTAGATTTTAACCACAGTTTATAAGGGTTCAAGCAAATTCAACTCAATACTTGAACTTAGAGTCTGATTAGATTTGAACGATTCGAAGTTTAGTCGAATTCGAACCAAACTTGATTATTTTTTAATTTTAAGTTAAAAAACATTATTTTACTTAAAATAAAGTCATTTATATTTGACATATTCGATTTATTAGAAAATCTAATTCCAAGTCCAAGCCCAATTTAAATTTTTTTATTTAACATATTCGATTTACTAGACAATTTAAATCCGAGTCTAATTTAAAGTTTAATTTTTTAAAAAAGGTCTAACTCTAGTTAACTTGAATCAAACTCATTGACTAACATTACAACAAAGACACCCTTTTCCTATGATTTTCACAATTTCGCGATGTTTAAAAGTATTCGTCACTAGAAGTTACCATTTAGTGATAAAAACACAAAGCGTCGCACAAGGGAAAACTTTTAGCGACGTTAACCGAAATTTGTCTCCAAATCATCCACAATTTGTGAGGAATTCTGATATTTATCGCAAAATAATGAAATCGTGACTAATAACGGATTCGTCACCATAACTTTTCTAACATTTTGCGATGAATCCACTAAATCGTTAGTAAAGGTTATATATTTTGCAACGATATTATTAAGCGTCACCAAAAGGTCAATATTTGGTGACTGAAGTCCTCTTTCGTCGCAAAATCTTATACATTAAGTGATGATCTGTTTTCATCGTCACTAAATGGCTCACATTCAGCGACGATTTGTTTTCATCATCACTAAATGGCTCACATTTAGTGACGATTGTTGGAAATTGTCACGAAATGTTGCACATTCAGTGATGATTTATAGAAAACGTCACTGAATGTGTATATTTGGTGATGATTTTTAGAAAACGTCGCTGAATGTGCAACATTTTTTTTTATAGTTAAGATATGTTTTATTGAAGATTTGTTTTGAATATTTGCAACGTATTACTAAAAAAACTCACAATATATTTGTAAGTGTTAAACAGTAGTATTAATTAATTATTAGTATTTACTAACATTTATCAATATAACAATATGATATATAGAGTAGTACGAACTTTGAATTAGAAGTAACCCAATTCATACACTCATAAAACTAGAATAATAACAGTCCACATTCAATAGTACGCAACTTGACCCCTAAGTAGTAGATATGTTATTTGACAAATTATTACAGATACAACAATAAATAAACTTTAAAAGTGAGTTCAATTGATTGACTCGCTAACTGAAAATGATATAATTATTTATTTGGATTCCAAGTAACATGAGAGTCGGTAAAGGTAAATAAGTCCCCGATGTCAAGATTCCTCATAAGGGTCCTTACATGTTCGAATGCACCAATTGGAACAGTAACAATTGTTCCCTCAAGTGTAGGATTTTTCACACCCTCTAACTAAATTTGTAGAGATGCAGTTAATAAGTCGCTAGATTTAGTACCTAAAACACAATCATTATAGAGTTAGATATTGTCATATTAGTAAATCGTTAAATGAACTAAAATTGGAGTGACATGTGTATGAGCAGACGAAGTCTTCAGAATTGACGAATTGTCCAAATCAACCGATTTCCTTAATCCTTTACGGACTGTTGTGATATCGCTCCCTCCTCTATGGCCATATATGACATATTTGAGAATGAAAAAAGCTTAAAACCACATGTAGTATAAACTATCAAATTTGAATATATATAATAGTGTCATAAAAGGAAATGACATGTACATAATAAGGAAAGTGATGTTGTTCGAATGATACTAAACACCTTGAAGCAAAAGATCAGTCATGGAAGGCAAACGATTATTCGTATATAAAGTGGAGATTTCATCTTCACTTTTGTTTTTCTTAGTAAGGACATTTTTGCCATATTCCTCTCAACAGAATGAATTAAGGTTATCCGAAACTAGTCTCTATGTCGATATTCCTTCATTAATAATATTAAGAGGTAAATTCTTTAAAAGTCGATTTAGAATAAAATGATGATATGTTAAACTCCAATTTCGATGACAACTGAAACTAGTCCAGTTTAGCACTTATACATTTTCAATGTGCCTAATGATATGAAAGTTACCCTTGTTAAAAAGTATACAAAAACAAAGCTTTCATTAGATTAAACGTTAAACGTCGGTCGGAAGATAGACATAAAGAAACAACAAAGATAGACAATAAATGGTAGCAGGAGGTATATGGTGAAAACAAACTATAAAATTTTAATGTATTGCTACGATATAAGATAACTACTTTTGAACAGTCCTAGTTACCAAAAATGATTAGATTTAATTTCAAAATCATATATAAAATGGAGTGGATAACACTGTTATGGGATTATGTAGAGTATAACTCTTTTCTACTTAAATGGTTACAGAAATTTCATCGGACACCTTCCAGACATGACAAACTTATCCAAGATTCAAATGTGAATCATATGTTTTCCCTTCCATCACTAACATTAACACATTCCATGCTACTTCCATTCACAAAGAACGTCCAGATCTACCCTGGAAAGATAAAAATCACAACTTTTCTATTTAACAATGATAAAATACTTGTTTTCTTTCACCTGCTATCTCAAGAGCCAAATGCAAACATCACAGGTAAATAGGAGAAAATCGATCGAAGAGATACTAAAAATAGAATAGAACAAAATCGATAGAACAAAAGAATAATCACAATAACTCAAAATAGAGCAGAAGAATAATACCGATTTAGTAAATAATTAGTCTTCGATGATGATGAACAGAGCACAAAACCCAAAAAGTTATCTACGAAAGGTTTTTAGACTTGAGAAGACGGCTTGAACGTTAATGGAGTTGGCTTTTATGTTTTTGTCTTTGAAAACGTAGCTAATACAAAACGATGTCGTTTCTCTAGTTTAGGCCAATGATGTCGTTTATTATTTTTTGTAGTTGTTTGGAAGTAGTAATAATTAATTTGCTACGATTTATTGTATTTAGTCGACAATCATCAGATATAGCGACTAATACATGGTTCTTCACTAAAGCCTGCCGGTTCATAAATAATTTTTAATATATATTTTTTCCTATTCCAAATAAAACATAATTTGAAATATAAATTAAATTATTTATTTAATTTCTATTTGGAAATTAATTTGTTAACCTTTGAAATAATTAAACTTGACTTACAATTTTCACAAAATTATACATTTTCATTATTATAATTTTCAAAAATGTATTTTAAAAAATTAAACATTTTACTTTTTATAATTTTAATAAATAAATAATAATAATGTTACGAGACATTGTAATATAATTATAAACTATTTCTAACTATTATTCTTATTATTTTTATTTTAAAATTTAAAATTTATTATATTTATATTTATATTATTATTATAATTTATTAAAGCCCAATACATTTTGCGACGCTATCGTGTTTTCGTAGTAAAAGTATAACATTTTGTGACGAAATATAGAGTCATTGCGTTTTTCCAAATGTATTGGCAACGTTTTCCAAATAAGGTCGCTAAATGTGGGCAATGCACAACGAAATGTGATTTCGTCGTAAAATGTTTCAACGGTAAAATTTTTTTTAAATGGGACGACGTCGTTTGTTTCAGCACAAACGACGTCGTCCCACCTTATACAAAATCACAGCCGTGTCTTCCCCCCTCTGATAGGTGTGCATTAGGATATGTTTTTATAGGTAATTGATATATGTTTTCTAGCATAATTGTTGTTTATTGTTCTAGTTTAGGATTCATTTTGTATGTTTTCATTAAGTTTGATTTC
>JAOTJB010020235.1:0-10902 GCA_027123815.1 Erythroxylum minutifolium
GTAACGAAGATGCACTTGTCGGTATTTAGTGCTCAAAAACCTGAAGCGAAGTCGACAGACGATTGGGAATTTGAGCATAATCAAGTGTGCGGCTACATATGACAATTTGTTGAAGATAATGTGTACAACCACATTTCTAGCACATCAGATGCCAGAATACTGTGGGATAAACTCGAGGAACTGTATGCCTCCAAAACTGGCAATATCAAGTTATTTTACTTGACCAGATTGATGAAAGTAAAATATCAGGAAGGCACAACTGTGGCAAATCACCTTAATGAAATACACGGGATTGTCGATCAATTGTCAAATATGGGTAGCAAGTTCGATGATGAGGTACTTACTCTTATGGTGCTAGCAACTCTCCCAGAGTCATGGGAAACCTTAAAGGTTTCAATTACGAATTCTGCTCTAAATGGTGTGGTAAACATAGAGACAGTCAAGAGTGGCATTCTGAATGAAGAAATGAGACGACGATCGCAAGAATCAACTTCTTCACAGTCAGAAGTCTTGGTCACAACGACGAGGGAGAGGAGAGAAGATAGAGGCCAGAGTGGTAGAGATAATAGCAGAGGCAAATCCAACAAATTTACAAATGTGGAGTGTAATTACTGCAAGAAGAAGGGGCATATCAAAAGATTTTGCCGAAAGTTCCAAAAGGGCCAGAAGAAGAACAAAGGCAAAGAGGTGAAAAAGGAAGATAGCAGTGATGGTGAAACAAACTCAATGAGTGAGTTTAATATTATCTACAATAATGATATTATCAATTTCACAACCCAGGAAACTACTTGGGTGATTTATAATGATGCTACTATTCATTCAACATCGAAGAGAGAACTTTTCTTATCTTACACTCTTGGAGATTTTGGTGTTGTGAAGATGGGAAATGACAACTTCTCAAAAGTTGTAGGCAAAGGTGATGTGTTCTTAGAGACCATGAATGGGACAAAACTAACTTTGAGAGATGTCAGGCATGTTCCAGATATGCGCCTAAATTTGATTTCTATAGACAAGCTTGATGAGAAAGGTTTTTGTAATACTTTCCATAATGGCCAATAGAAGCTCACTAAGGGCTCATTGGTGGTATTGCGGAGCACGAAGCAGTCAAAGTTATACATTAACTATACAAAACTCTCCTAGCAAATTGTGAATGTTGCAGAGAATAATAGCAAGATCGAGCTATGATACAGACGTTTAGGCCATATGAGTGAGAAGTCAATGACACATTTAGTCAAGAAGAATGCCTTACGAGGATTGAACCACATCTAATTAAAGAAATGTGTTGATTGTCTAGTAGGAAAGGAGAATCGAGTTACTTTCAAAAGTTCCCCTCCTTCCAGAATGAAGAATGTATTAGATTTGGTACACTCAGACTTGTGTGGACCAATGCCAAGGTCACTTAGTGGTGCTCAATACTTTGTGACTTTTATCAACGATCATTCACGAAAAATATGGGCGTATACTCTGAAGTCAAAAGACCAAGTGCTGGATGCGTTCAAACAATTCGTAGTCTCAGTTGAGAGATAGACTGGGAAGAAACTCAAGTGTATCCGAACAGATAATGGCGGAGAATATATTAGACCATTTGATGGTTATTGCAGAGAGCATGGTATTCAACATCAAATGACACCTCCAAAAACACCGCAGTTAAATGGACTAGCTGAGAGGATGAACAGGACTTTGACGGAGAGAGTTAGATGTCTACTCTCACATTCAAAGTTACCTAAGATGTTTTGGGGTGAAACCTTACTAACAGCAGTGTACATGCTGAATCGTTCACCTTGTGTTCCTTTACAGCAGGAAGTTCCAGAGAAAGTATAGTCAGGAAAGAATGTTTCCTATGATCATTTGCGGGTATTTGGCTGCAAAGCATTCGTACATATCGCAAAGGATGAGAGAACTCAGCTTGATGTCAAGACAAGATAATGTGTATTCATCGGTTATGGCCAAGAGCAATTTGGCTATAGATTTTATGATCCAGCCCAGAAGAAACTCATAAGAAGTCGTGATGCTGTGTTTGTTGAAGATCAAACCATTAAAGATGTTAACAAAGCACAAAAGGATGCAATAGAGTCTAATGGTGATTCAACAGATGTAGAATTTAATCCTCCAACACTTGTGCCAAAATAAGTTGAAGATATGTTCCATGATGAGAGATTTGGTGAAGATAATGCTCCCATTGAGATTGAACCAGATGAAAATGGTGTTCATGCCCAACCACCAACGCCTGCAACTTCTCCTATTCCAGAAAGGAGATTTAGTAGAATTCGAAGACCCTCTACCAAATATCATACTGATGAATATGTGTTGTTAACTGATGAAAGAGAACCTGAGAGCTTTGAAGAAGCTATGGATAGTGAACACAAGAAGAAATGGATCGAGGCTATGTAAGATGAAATGAAATCCTTGTATGAGAACAAAACATTTAAGCTGGTGGACTAGCTAGAAGGCAAGAAAGCTTTAAAGAATAGATGGGTGTACCGGATCAAGCATGATGAAAAGGGATTGCATCCAAAATTCAAAACAAGGTTGGTTATCAAGAGATTCAACTAAAGAAAAGACATTGATTTTGAAGAAATATTTTCACCAGTGGTGAAAATGACATCCATTCGTATGGTGTCGAGATTAGCAGCGAGCCTTAATCTGAAGGTTGAGCAAATGGATGTAAAGACTGCCTTCCTTCATGGCGATTTGGAAAAAGAAATTTATATAGAGCAACCAGAGGGTTTTGAGGAAAAAGGAAAAGAGGATTATGTTTGTAAACTAAAGAAAAAATTTTACAGCTTAAAGCAAGCACTGAGACAATGGCACAAGAAATTCGAGTCTGTTATGGGTGAGCAAGGATACAAAAAGACGAATTTCAATCACTGTGTTTTTATTAAAAAATTCTCTGATGATTGTATCGTCCTTTTACTCTATGTGGATGATATGTTAATTGTTGGAAAGAATGCTTCGAGAATTGACGGCTTGAAAAAGTAATTGAGTAAGTCTTTTACCATGAAAGACTTAGGCCCAGTGAATCAGATTCTAGGCATAAAGATATTCAGAGATAGAAATGCCAAGAAATTGTGGTTATCACAGGAGAAGTACATTGAGAAAGTGCTTCAGAAGTTCAACATAGAGAATGCTAAAGTGGTTAGTTGTTATCTTGCTAATCACTTTAGATTAAGTTTGAAGCAGAGTCCTTCCACAAAAGAAGAGAAGGAAGAGATGAAGCAGATTCCATATGCCTCAGCTGTTGGTAGTTTGATGTATGCTATGGTATGCACACGACCAGGTATTGCTCACTCAGTTGGAATAGTGAGTCGGTTTCTTTCAAATCCTGGAAAGGAACATTGGGCTGCAGTAAAGTGGATTCTTAGATATCTTCATGGCACCTCCAAAATATGTTTATGTTATAGAGATGACAAACCTGTGTTAACTGGTTATACTGATGCAGATATGGCTGGCGACGCTGATTCAAGAAAATCTACATCAGGATATCTGATCACTTTTGCAGGGAGGCTGTGTCATGGCAGTCAAGGTTGCAAAAATGTGTTGCTCTTTCCACTACAAAAGCAGAGTTTATTGCAGCAACTGAAGCTTGTAATGAATTGTTATGGATGAAGAAGTTCTTGAATGAACTTGGTTTCCATAAGGAAAAATATCAGTTATTTTGTGACAGTCAAAGTACAATTCACCTTGAAAAGAATTCCTCCTTTTACTCAAGATTGAAGCACATAGATGTGAGATATCACTGGATCAGAGACGTATTGGAGATGAAGCAGTTACAGCTTGAAAAGATTCATACTGATGAGAATGAATCAGATATGCTGACAAAGACTCTTACAAAGGAAAAGTTCATGTTCTGCAAGGAAGCGGCTGGTTTGTGGATCTCTCCATATAGTCGGAAGGGGGAGAATTGTTAGGTGGGTTCCTGCCATATAGGGGACCCACCACATAATTAAAAACAAAAAAGGGTCAAAACAATAGTCACACATGGGCTGCTACTGGTTGTTGGCTGCTGCCAAACTTTGCTGAAGCAAAGTTTGACATAACTTCTGCTGCTTGGAGGCCTATATAAGGCCTCCTTCAGTGAGTTTGAAAGATTACAACACAGCAGAGAGAAAATAGAGAGATATAAAAAGAAAATTGGGTTGTATTTTTAGGGTCTTTTCCTAAAAGGGGAGTGATAAAATAGTGAGGAAAAATACTTTTAGGTATTTTTGGGAAACACTTTTGTGTGCCATTATTTTAGTTTTAGCTCAAGAAAATTATTGTACCCCTATATTTAATTTAGGGAAGTCTCTCTTTGTAAGCCTCCTATTTTTAGTAGAAGAAGCAAATTGGAGTTTGTAGACGTAGCCCAAACATTTTGAGTGAACCACGTTAAATATTATGTGTCATTATTGTAGTTGATTATTTTTATTATTCCGTATTTCAGTGCCAACGGGCCCAACAAGTAAGTGATCGTGATCCCTATTTTTGATTAATTTCTGGCAAGGAACTTTTAAGTTACAAGGTGTTAATTTGCAGTTCTCTACGTCCTATCACCCTCAGATCAACAGACAAACAGAAGCTGTTAATAAAATCGTGGAAACTTATCTCCGTTGCTTCTATAGTGATGCCCCACGGAAGTGTGCCTATTATATCAATGGTAGAATGGTGGTACAACACCACCCGTCACGTAGCCATCAACTCGTTGGAGAAATATTATAGAAGTTAACAACTTTATAAACAGAAGAAAGTGATTTTGCTAATAAACCCTTGCTTTATTCACGAGAAACAGAGCCTCTTAAATAAGCCTACAAGAGTTATAATTTGAACACTAATAACGTATCAACTAAGAATTCTAACTACTCTACCTAATTCATCTAGGAAATAGGAAACCTAACAAATAGTGAATGTCCTAGCTTATTTTATGGTAACAACCTAACAATTAAATTGTTGAAAGTTTTAATTAAATCTAACTTCTAACACTCTCCCTTCATTCAAATTTGGAGACTCCTAATTGTGCACAAATAAACTCATGCTTCTTTTGTGGCTAGCTCTTTGTCATTAAATATGCAATTTGCTCTTCGGCTCTATAACTCTCCAATCTGATTTCTCCTTTTGTCATCAACTCTCGAATACAATGATGTTTGATTTTAATCTGCTTGGTACGTCTGTGAAAAACAAGATGTTTGGCCAACATCATGGTTGACTTGCTATCACACACAATATCAATTGCTTTAACTTGCTCTTGTCCCAGATCACATAAAATCCTCCTTAACCACACTGCTTGACAAGCAAAGGCTATAGTTGCTACATAGCTTGACAAGCAAAGGCTATAGTTGCTACATACTCTGCCTCAGTAGATGACAGAGCTACGGTGGCCTGCTTCTTAGAACTCCAAGAAACTACAACTGTTCTAAGAATGAAGCAATTTCCAGAAGTATTTCGCCTATCTTCAATCGAACCAGCCCAATTACTGTCTGTATAACCTTTAAGACTGAACTCATTTGTTTTTTTGAAACTAGATGCCAAACTACTTTGTGTCAGTTAAATAACGAACAACTCTCTTGACTACACCAAAGTGATGTTGGGACGGTTTATGCATAAATCGTGAAAGGAAACCAACCGAAAAACTTATGTCAGGATAAGAATGAGTTAGATAAATCAATCTCCCAATTAAGCTTCCAAACAAGCTTCCTTCTGCTACTCCTGTATTATCTTTTACTTGAAGCTTCTCATTAGTGTTCTTAAGTATGATGGTTATTTTGTATCCCATCATGTTAAACTTTTTAAGTGTATCTTCAACATACTTCTTCTGTGACATGAAAATTCCAGCATGTGTTTGAACAATTTCTAAGCCCAGAAAGTAGTGTAGTTCTCCCAAATCCATCATCTCTAACATATTTTTCATGGACTTCTTAAACTCAGATATAAGATGTAACGAAGAACCAGTACATATCATATCATCAACATGCAAACTTACTATCACCACATCTTTCATACCTTGTTTTTTTAGATGATCGAGCCATTTCAACCACTGTTCGATTTTTATGCTCAGCCGCCCAATTTTTCTTTGAACTGTATGGGGTTGTCAGGTCTCTTTTAATTCCTTGATCTTCACAAAAAGTCACAAACTCTTCAGATAGAAACTCTACTCCAAGATCAATTCGAAGCACCTTAATATTTTTTCCACTTTGTTTTTTGGCTATTGCTTTAAACTTCTTGAAATATTCAAAGTTCTTGAACTTGAGTTGTAGAAAATACACCCAGTCATTCTACTGAAATCATCAGTGGATAATAGAAAGCACTTACTTCCAGACAAAGATTTAGCCTTCATAGGACTATAAAGATTAGCATGAGCTAGTTCTAACAAATATTTTGCACGTCTGGACCTACCAACAAAGAATGCTTTCACACACTTTCTGTAGAGGAGCGATGAAAGGTACATTGCTGCTATGTTGTTGTTTTTCAATAAATGCAGACCTTTGACATTTAAATGCTCATATCTGAGGTGCCATAACTCATTTTCTCTTATTGTTTTATTTATCATGGCTGCATCTATAGAGATATCAAGGGAAAACATCCTACTGGATGATATGTGAGCACATACTAGAATTTCATCTTTGTTTTTATCAAACATTTTGCATTCTCAAACACAACCGAATAGCCTAACTCGATTAGTTGCTCCACACTCAGTAAATTATGTGCAAAACATAGAGAAAGGTGCACATCTTTAATTAACTTCTTTTGGTTACCTATTGATACCATTGTAGTCCCTCAACCTTCAATTAGAGCTTCTTGTCATCACCACGCTAAACATGCGACCTTATTTATTCATCAAGATCCTTAAATTTGGATTTGTCACCAGTAATGTGATGTGAGCAACCATTGTCAACATTCCATTTATCACTAGAAACAATCTCTCTGCTTGACCGAGCCATGAATAAGAAGTCATCTTGCTCTTCATCCTACTCAGCATAATTAGCTTCTTCTAGCTTGGCCTAGTAAAATTTTTCTTGTGTCCATTTTTGTTACAATAGGAATAGTGTAAGGAGCTGCTCCTTCCATAGCCTCGACCTCGACCTCGACCTCGAAAAATTACTCTACCTCTTCCTCTAGCACGTTGATTTGATGACTCCAATTTCCCTTTGATTTGGAATGCCTTTTCTTCTTCTTTTACAGCAGTTCTATTGATCCTGGCCTCATATGCTTGTAAAGACCCCATCACTTCATCGAATGAAAAATTAGACAAATCTTTCAATTCCTCAATTGTAGCTCCTACATGATCAAATTTAGGAGCTAAACTCCTTAACACTTTAGCTACAATAGTTTCATCTGTGATTTTCTCACCGTATGAACGCATTTGACTTACGATGGAAGAGACCTTTGCTAAGTATTCTTGGACTGATTCATTGCCTTTCATACATGAAGTTTCAAAATCTCATCGAAGAGATTGAAGTTTGACAAGAATTACCTTTGTTGATCCTTGATATTCAACTTTCAAGATCGATTAGGCTTATTTGGTTGACATATCAACAACTATTATGGAGAATATCAAATCATCTACTGCTTGTTGGATGAAGAAGAGGGCTTTTGCATCACGTTTCCGATTGTCTTTTAAACGAGTCTCATCATCATTGGATTCACACTTGTTTCCATGAGATCCTAAAGAACCTAAGATTTGAATAGCGTCTTCATCTTTATACTCCAAAACTCATAGGAATTGCCTTTGAAAATTGGTATTTGTGGTTGAGAGTGTAACATCCCGTTATCCCATGTTAAGGTTTAAGACCCTAGAATATGGTACAAGAGAGAATAATGAGAAGTTAGAAAGTGCATTTCATGCTCATGCATAATATAGCATACACGCACATGTGAATATTAATTTTTACACAGTAAAATGATTGTACATGCATACATTGACAGTTTCAGGTATAATGGATTTATGAAAGTGAGTTTTTATATGAATTGTGGTTTTTATGTATTGAAAATTGAATTTGTGTGTATATGTATTGATTTAGAATTTTTGGAGAATTTTAGGAAATTTTCTAAAATTTTGGATATTTTTATAGTAGGAAAAATGCCAAGTGGCAAGGCAATTGATAAATGGTATTAGAAATAAATATCAAATGGCAGTAGAAATTGAGTGACAAATGGACTGATTATTAAGAGATATGTAGTAGCTTAAATAAATATCCAATTAGCAATTATATTTAAGTGGCATGTGTTATGAAACTTACCCGGCCTTTAAACCCGTGATATTTTCATCTTGCAAGATAATCTTCATTTGTCTTTCACTTTTGTTACTTACTCTCTTCTTCATTTTCGTCTTCTCCATCTCACGAAACTCTCACCCCTTCTTCTTGCTACTTCCATCTTGTTGTCTTCTCCATCTTGTTAATTGAAAACCTAACCAAATCTTCCATGAAAAGATGATAATCATGTATGCTTAGAGCTAGGGTTAGGAAGAGGTTTTGGAGCTCAAGCAAGTAAGTAATATGTTATTGTTCTTCTTGATTTGTTGAATGAAACATGTGCGATGATAGTTAAGGGATATGATGAGGACTTAAGTTAGGAATGATGAACTAAGCATAAGATGTTTTGGTCGTAACATATGAGAGTTAAAACTATGGAAAGAAAAAAAACATGGAGGAAGATGCAGGAATTTTTAGATTTGCATATGGGAATGCAGGAGAATGGTTGGAATATGTTAGTTGTATTATTTCTACTAAATAACCGTCTGTAATTTGGTCATATATTGATCTGTAGATATCCAAATAAGATGAATTTTAATTTAGGATAAACTAGAGACATATGGCTATAATTCTCATGAGGGAATTGAATTTGAATTTTGTCTTACGGGTCTTGAAATTTAGTTTGAAGTTGAGTTCTGGCATACGCTGTAGCACTACCATTAACAAAAATCGTGTTCTGTTTTTATTGAATAAATTGTAAATATTTAGGCCGAATTAGATAAAGTTTTCTTCATAAAAGTTATAACTTTTTCTCTTAGCTTTCTATTGGTATAAAGTTTGCAAGTTTTTGGATATCGGAATTGAGAGATATGAGTTTTACAAGTTGGAGTGCACTAATTCTTCAATCATGCATTAGCCAAATTTTCGAATGTGCATAGTCTGTGGTATTGAGAATAACTCTTGGAATCATAAACCAAATTGAATTTTTTGTTTCATTTGAAACTTAAGACACATAGCAATATTTTATTAGAAGAAATTATTGTCTCAAAACATCATTTTCTAGGTCAAAATGGTCATACAAATCTGACCTGAAATCTTCCTGAGAAAATATGAGAAAAGTTGGTCAAATGTGTGATAAGAGTGTTTAATGCATTCGGAATGAGGTAGGCAATGTTGAATTAAATGAGTAGAGGTTTGAGAGTTTAAAGCAATCAATTTGGTCATTGAATTTGAAGGGGTTACGGTGAGTAAACTGTATTTTGGAGGAAAGAATGCTTGGAAGGAGTTGTAAATTGTTTCTAAAGTATATTAAAGAAACAAACTCGAAAATTTGTCATTTAACATGCATAATACATGATACATATATAAATGTGCTTATTCATCTGAATGTGCAAGGTAGTAATATGAAAATGTATGTGATTGCATATAAAAGAGCACATTGAGCGATCGCTTCCAGACGTTACCGGGACTTCAAGGCAATAAACTAGAGGGAGCAATTGTGAGTAACCTAAGATGGTCTTACCTTGATTGTTTGTTTAATTTTTAATTGAGTTGATATGTGATGTTGTGCACTGAATTTCGGACATAAAATATCTAAGGCATTAGATACATGAATAACACATTGGAAGTGTTTCTTGAACGTGAATGTGAATTGATATGTGATGTTGTGTACTGATTTTCGGACATAAAATATTCGAGGCGTTTGATGTATGAATAACACATTGGAAGTGTTCCTTGAATGTGAATGTAATTAAATAAATATGTTCTCAGCTTATATGTTGAATGTTGGATCAAGTCCGAAGATCCTTGTGAATGAGAAATGTGAATGCGAATGCAGTGTACTAAATATGATGATTGAAAATGTGAAATGCATTTATTCCATGAATGCATGAAATATAAAAGTAGTTGTGACCAAAGTTGCTAATGAAAAAGAGCTTAAAGCTCAGACATCCGTGGTAAGAGCCTATGGCTCAATTTGTATGATAGAGCCTGGTATCCACAATGGATACGAAACACTATGATAGAGTCCAGTATCTACAATGGATACGAGACACAATGATATAGCCCAGTATCTACAACGGATACGGGATAGTGAAAAAAGGCACTCGATCACAACAATGTAACAAATAAATTTGAGTCTCATAAACATTGCGTACACATATGATATGAATAAATTGAGCAATTGCAATGTTTTGAGAACTTGTATTGTATGAAATGTGTGAATGCTTATCGATAAATATTTCTTGCATGATTATAATGAAATGATGAAATGTATAGATTTTTGAAATGGGATAATTGTGTACAAAGTGTTTTGTGACATTACAAGATGAAAATTGAGATGACATTAATTATATGATGACTTAAATTGTGTGTTGCATGAAAAGAGTGAACCATCGAGGATGGTTACTCAACTGAATTCACAAAACTCAACCAAATTACAACGTTGACATTTTTAGGTTCGAGAGAACGATGACTTAACTCCTAAGACTGCTTATAAGAGTTTTTGGTACAACTTTTAGATAGAAGAACATGGCCCAAAGGTCGGTCAGCTGGGACTAAAGGATTAGTCTTAGTTTTTGTTAAATCCTCATATATATGGTATATTTTGTAGATAGAGCTATGACTCTAATAGGCTGATATTGTATAAACATAAATGATGGATTTAATGCTACATTGTAAATTATGATTTGTGAAATGATATGCGGAGATTTTGGATTTAGACATTATGTTAATT
>JAOTJB010020250.1:0-10901 GCA_027123815.1 Erythroxylum minutifolium
TATTGGTGAATTAGATGAAGATGCTGATGAAGTCTATCAAGATAGTGGATTGGAGATCAATAACGAAGGCATTACAGCAGAAGATGCAGATATATCTTCAATCTATAAGAGAGATGTCGAGCCAAATATAGTTCAATTGGATGAAATCCAACCTTATCTTATCTTATAAATAGATGAGCACTATACTCAGGGTGACTTCAATGACAATGACGATACTTTGCTGGAATATATTAGAGATGAAGAATCAAACGAACATCTACTTAATGATGATAATTTTCTATCACTTAATGATGATGATTGAATGTAAGTTTCATTGTTTGTATTGTTTCAAATGTTAATAACATAATTATAGGTCTTATTTTTTTGATGTTGTAGCTATGTTTATTTACGATGACTAAAAGCATATTTTAATGTTTCAGTTCAGTTTTTATGATAGTTGATGATTTTCTGTATTTGATGTCTATTTTCTTATATTATTGATGTTGTTGATTTTTACACAGGTTGGTTACAATGGCACTTGGTCGTAACAAAGGAAAGAGGGTGGTTGCAGGCGATGAAGTTTCTCCAAAAGAACAACTAGCAATTGCATCATTGCATGAGGAAAGTCAGCAATAACAACCTTTACCAACATCTTCTGGTAGTCATGAGGGATCTTTAGGTTTGTTACTAATAACCAATCATATATACATTTATGCTCTCATTACATATTTAGCATGTTTTAATCATTATGTTGTTTTTTTAGGTTCCAATACTAGCCTCAGAAAACGAGGTAGAGGAAAGACAAAAGGTGTTAAATTGTAACGGATGAATATTGTAATGAATTCCAAGTTGTCTGTGACTATTAACCCGACACAAGGCCGCCCAATTAATAAGATCCAACTAGCAAAATTGGCTAGTGAGTTGGGCTTTGTTGTTCAGAATGAGTTGCCTTGACTTCATCATGTCAGGCAGTTAAAGGAAGACAACTTGCTGCAAAATGCTTTGGATAAAGTTTTGGTATTATTTCAATTCATTTTATTATAAGTATTGCAATTTTACTTTACTAAATTAATAACTTATCTAATACGTATTTTTAAGATGAAGTTCAATATTGTAGATATCGAGCAACCTGAGGTTTCAAGCAGTGTTGGTTCACTGCTGAAACAAAGGGTGAAGGATCACCGCTATCGACAGCATAAATATTATCAGTCTTTTCCTTCCGATGAAGAGGTCAGGAGACATGTGCCAGAAAAGGAGACTGAAGAAAATTGAAATAAATTATGTGATTATTGGGCTTTACCGCAATTTAAGGTTTGTTTTCTTCTCTTCATATTTTCCTTTTATTAATTGTATTTATACATTTTATGACTAATTCTCTTAATTTAGGAAAAGTGTCAGAAAGCTAAGGCTAATAGAGCAAAAATGATGACTTCGTATAACACTAACTCCAGATCATTTGTCTTTGTCTAACAAAAATTAGTAAGCGTAACGTGTTCAATTTATTATTCTATTTTTTAATACAATAAATTCTAATTGGTTAAATTTCATTTTAATTATTGTAGAGTCAAACACAACTCCAAAGGCAATAGTGTGATCAAATCACACTGTATAAGTACACACACTACAAAAAAGGACAAGGCTGGACATCTGAAGAGACATAAAGTAATTATATAAGTACAAATAAATTTATATTACAATTTATTTTCTATATAATATTAACTAATCATTTTAAAGTTAACTCCATTTTCTACTTTACAATGTAGAACAAAATGCAGGAGTTATTGCAGATGTCATTAGCTGAGAGAAATCAGTCCAATATCTACGACATTTGCAACAATGTTCTTGGTACACGATCGAGTTATATCAAAGGCCTTGGGTATGGCCCCAAGTCTGTTGGAGGCTCTTCCTCACGACCAGCATTGTTGACAGCGCTTCAAGAGGAGAACCAGGTACTGAAGACAAAATTACAATGTATAGAAGACAAGTTAAATCGGGGATTAAAAGAAATTAGCAAGCTTAAAAAATTCGTTAAACAAATGCTAAGTTCTTCATATGCTAGTGCTAGTGACTCAGATTCAGACTCTTAGTTTGTAGATGATGTAAATATTGTTTTATATATAATGCATTCCATTTTATATGTTTATTCAATTTCAATTTATGATTATTTACAAAATATAAAAAATGTCTTCAAATTTGTAATAAATTAAAATAAATTCATTTTTAACAATTAAAATAATTATAATTTTCAAAATTAAAATTTGTTACTAAATAATACAATCTATCAAAAATAATTCGTAAAAAAAGTCTTAAAAATTGTAATAAATTTAAATAAATTCGTGTATAAAAATTGTAATAATTATTAAGTTAAAAATTACATTTCATCACTAAATACTATTAGCTACCAAATGAAATTCATCACAAAAACTAATTCACTACGTATAAAAAACGTCGGTAAAAAGTTTTTGCTATAACCCACATTTCATAGCTAAATCTTTTTTGTTTCAAAAAATAAATCATCACAAAACCATATTAGCGACCAAAGCTACTTCGTCACAAAAGCTTTTTACCTACGTTTAAGAAACGTTTCCAAAAACATTTCCTTACAGGAAGAATTGGTAGTTAAAAGTTTTTTGCTACCAAAATAAAATCATCATTAAAAATAATACCGACCTATAAGGTTTCATGGGAAAAGACTTTTATCTATAAAACGGAAATGTCGCGCAAAACTATTATCGACGTTTCCCTTTATCGTCGATGATACATTTTTTTGATGATTTTTTTTTCGCAAATATGTTTTCATGACGACTTTTGTTAAACGTCTCTGATGTTATTTTGCTAGCGAGATTCAACGATGATTTGGCCGACGAAGTGAAATCGTCTCACATTAATAATTGCGACAATTTTTCCTTCTTTAGCGAAGATTAAAATCGTCGCTAAAAAAGCTGTTTGCTGTAATAGTTCGATTAAAAAATATCTATAATTACAATGTATAGCTATGATTTATTTTCCTTGTAAGTAAATAAAGCCTATAGCACTAGATTTTTCTAGAGAACATTTAATAAGTTAGTTGGGTAGAAAGTTGTTGGACATTTAAGTAGTAGTTCTAATCTTAAACTTCCTATGAATAACTCTTGTATCAGGCATTTTAAGTATGCCAAAATTTCGGTGATATATTCTTCTATCTAATTCACTCTTCCACCTTCCAACAAAGTGGTATCAAAGCTTGGTTAGTTTTCAAAAAAATTAGTGTGCGTGGAAAAGATTAGAGTAAGAAAGTTAGTAAGAAAAAAGTAAGAAATGACAAATTTTGAAATGGTTTCATTCCAATATCCTTGTCTTACAAAGGATAACTATGAGAATTAATGTCTTCGAATAAAAGCCTCGCTAGGTTCACATAATGCATGGGAGATAGTAAAGAAGGGGTATGAGGAGCCCCAAGATGAAGGAACTTTGTCTCAAAATGCAACACTACAAGAAAAATGGGGTTTAGCAATGAAAATTATCGATGTATTGTGAAGGTTTTCCATCCACAAGCAAAGTTGGCGACAGAAATTACCGATGACATGAATCGTCAGAGAGATGACCGTAGGTAATCTTTAATGATAGAATAGAAATATTCTTTCGCTAATTTACCAACAAATATTTTCTATTCGTCGCTATATTTAGGGACGATAACTTTTGTTTCGTCGGTAAATTTAATGATAGATTTTGTATGTCCATTTGTAAATTTAGCGGGTGAACGCAGATGCTCTAACTGCTGTGATGAGGTGTTGTCCTTTCCCTTCAACTCATCCATCTCATTATGAAGTTGGGCTATGTACTCCATCGATTATTGCAACTGAGTTGCTAGCCTCTCTTCTATGCTCTCAAGCTGAACGACTCTCTCATTGGATGAAGCCTACCTACTGATGCAGCTACCGGATGTGGAGGATTGTGAATAGCATGTGTTTGCAAATGAACCTAACTCGAAGATCCTTCTACGATGATCCTTACCACCGACAACATCAAGATAAGTCTGACTCTCATCAACAGTGTCAGAGTGCTGAGATTGTCATTGAATGCTTTCTTATATTTGGTCATATCAGGAGGCAATGTTTATGTTAACAAGTGATAATTATTAAGAATTAATATTAAAGCATAAATTTCACATATATTAAGTTCTCTACATCAGGTATTGAAGAAGGTCACACCATCACGTTTCTTAGTGTGGGTGTGCCAAAAAAGTTGATGAACTGTAGGCTTCCTGCCTATAGACTTTTCCTGTATCAGAATAAAATGTTATAAGTGACCTACAATTTATAAAAATTTCGGCCGAGTTTCCTCTATTTTTATGAACCCCTTATTGAATAAAGAAAGTAACTCAACAACACAGCCATATATGACAGCAGACATTTATAACATGATCATTCTCCATAATACACAAATATTTTCATTTCAAAATTCACACATCAAATTAAATTGAAATCAAATTTCATACATCAAAGTGAAAATCAAAATGTAAGTGTAAAGTGTAGATATTTACAATTTTCTTTGCACGCTTTTGGTGGGTAATAGATCCTCCAATGTGTACGAGAAGACTCTCTCCCTTCGGTCCTCCATGTCTGTTTGTAGAATTGCACTCTAAAATGGACATTGCCTCAAGTGATGTCTGATACTGCTGCCAATGACTCCATATTTCTTCAGATATATAAGGAGGTCATACACCAATCTTATGTATCGCACCAAGAAAGTCTTTATAACGTGTACGAGCTCACCTCTTCTATACTTTATAAATAAACGTGTCAAATTTAGAATCCAAAAAATCTTTTTGAGAAAAAGGAAAAACATACCATAAGTACTGATAATATTTATCTAATTAATGTAGAAAATTAATTACATAAAAAACAAAAAAGAATATAATTTTTGTATTTCAAACTCTTGATAATAAAAATCCTTTGTCATCTGAGAGATATTCTTCCATATATAACCTTCAAGATCAATCTTCTCCTTAAACTTCAATGTCATGTTTCTTGAGCATGTTCCAGACGAAACCAACCTAATATAAAAGCAATTTTAGATCATTTTCATATTAAAAACTATAACTTCTTTATAAACCTATAGTGTTTCCTGTATTTTCACTCACAGATTGTTAACAATTATGACATAAGTACTTCCATCAACTCCTTTAGCTCTAGGCCAGAGGTCTTCTTCTTTATCCACAAAGTTTACCTCTGATATCTCTGTCAGTATAGGGGTGGTGGATGAAGGAGAAAAGGTGGGTGGTGTAGCAGGGCAGAATGGTGTAGCATCAGGTACAGAAGGTAACTGTACAGGGATTGCAGGTTAGGAAGGTGATGCCTCATCTGGATGTGTAGTAGGTGGATGAATAGATTCTATAGCATTTGCAGAAGATGATGCTTCACCTAGAACTGCACTGACTGATGAAAATCATGGTAACCTGATCCTTGGCTGCATCATATCCTATTTTCTCTTTTATGGAATATTTTTAACCTGAAATTTACATTTTATTGAATATTCCAGTAATAGAACAATATAAATTCAATATATAACAATATATTGTTGATGAAATAATAGATTATTTCATATAATATTCTATTGTAATCACAAATTAATCACTATTATGATCACTTAGTTCTAAATCAAAATCAAAATCCTCATCATCTTCTTTTTCTGAAGAATTAGAATCAAACTTAGGCTCCTCTTCAGTTCTCTTGCCCTCTTCTTCCTCTCCAGATGAAATTTCAACATATTCATTATTTGGATCATTCAAAGGTTCATTCTCGTCATAATTTTTGTTATAAATTTTAGATATTTTCGTATAAGAGTTATTGACTTTGCCTTTAGAGAGGAAAATAAAATTATGTATTGATTTTATTTTAAGGATGAAACCTATTTCCATTCTTTCTAATAAGTGGATAAATGCAAAGTTAAAGAAATTGAAGTCACAATTAGTAGATTTTTTGATAACGGATTTATCTAAACGGTCTCTTCACTTTAGGGAGCACTACTTTTATTTTTAAATGGGAAAGATGGGTCTTTATGATTATGCATTTACTATAGACAATTGAAGAAGGTTTTCTTAAAAATGAATACCCTCTTCCATGTATGTATGTATGTATGTATGTATGTGTGTATGTATGTATGTTATATTGTGTTGTGTATGTATGTATGTATGTTAAGTTGTCATTTTTGTGCTAATGCTGGATAAAAATCTCTTTAATGTGTTGAAATTATTATTCAAAATTAATGGAATTATTTCTTAATTGTTCTCAGATGATTTTCAACAATAAAAGATGAAATAAGATCAAAAATACAAGGAAAGTAAAGACAATTCGAATTCTCAACTGGTAGAAAAATAATTGACTAAACGTCGGCATATATAAGGAAAAAGATTATCTGTAGAATCTGATTTAAAATCAGATTCGATCCACCTAAGATCTTCATGATTTTGGGAATCAATTTATTACCTTGCTCATGGGGATCTATGACCTAAATATGTGGGGAGTGTATCTGCTAAAGATTACGACAAGAGGGAAAAGGGAGGAGATTGAAAATCATTAAAAAGACATTCACTGTTCACGAAGGAGAGTAGTTTTAGTTTTTACGTTTCTGCAAGAGTTTTTCTGGTTTTGAGGATTTTTCGCATTTTTCTGGAAAAAGACCAAGGATGGAGACTTTGTATTTTGCCATTCTTCTGTTGGTTTTTACTTTTGTTATGAGTAGCTAAATTCTTCTTCTTCGTTAAAGGGAACCGTGTTATCATCTAGTATGTGTGAGAATTTTAAATAAAGTTTATTTCATTGATAAATATTAAGTGTCTTCCGAATTGCTTTTCATGATTGAATTGATTGATTGATTTCTAGAGTGCATAACTAGAAATTGATTTGATTAATTTATAGCCAGATTAGTAGGATTTGACGTTCAGTCTTGCTAATTCAAAGTGGCAATTAGGATTGCCATCTTTACGTTAGAGTTTGGAAATTCTAAGAAGACGTTTAACTTGATTAAATGTATATCTTATGTGTGTTATCTTGTTCATTGGTTTCTTAGTTCTTAAAGCTATCAATCAATTAAACTTAAAAACATATCTAAGTTGTTGACTAATAAGAATGCTTAGAATACATGTTTCTATTCATTTAATCTTAAGAGAAAACATTATCCAATGAATGTTTGTTAATGCATTGAGTTTTATATCGAGGATCAATATTAGTTTGATAATGTAGGTGACCGGAAACCAAGGTTTGTTTACTGAATTTTTTAATCTGATTATGTTTGTTAATTTTTAATTTCTGCCATTTTTAATTTCTTAAATTTACGTTAATTCACCCCCCCCATTTTGTTTTAGTTTTCAACTCGTATAACAGTTATTGTTAAAGTTCCTCGTGGGAAATGATCTTAACTCTTCACTAACTATATTTATGATCTTAACTCTTCACTAACTATATTTTTCATTGCTAGAGTTGGTATTAATTTTGTTGCAGGTGACAACATTATCAAATTTTGGCACCATTGTCGGGGAAATTCTTGACGGTATATGTATGCTACATAAGTAGATAAGAAAACTTAACTACTATTTGATTCAAAGAACGAGAAGATAGCCAAGAGGTTACGAAAATAGACAAAACATTAACAACAAGTGCAGAAAACAAAAAGGATGGTTATGAATTGCAATCTTCGTGAACTAGCTGCTCCCACAGATGCTCAACAACCCCACTACATCAACTTTCCAAATTTGGTGGACAACAACACTTTTGAATTAAAATATGAGCTGATCCATTTATTATCGATTTTTAGAGGCTTACTGGGAGAGGATCCTTACAAACATTTGAAGGAGTTTAACATGGTTTGTATGGTATGAAGCTAACAAATGTGACAGAAGAGCAAATCAAACTAAGAGCCTTCCCATTTTCTCTCAAAGATGATGCTCAAGATTGGTAGTACTATTCAGCTGGTGAAAATGTGCAAACATAGGCTGAAATGAAGAGACTCTTCTTTGAGAAATATTTTCCAGCATCAAGAGCTGCCAACATTTGAAAGGAAATTTATGACATTCGACAATACACGGGGGAGACACTTTACGAATATTGGGAAAGATTCAAGAAACTTTGTGCTAGTTGTTCCCATCACCAAATAACCAACCAGTTGTTGATTCAATACATCTATAAAGGTCTATTGCTCACAAGTAGGAGTATGATTGATGCTGCAATTGGAGCTTAGTTGATAAAACACAGATAGTCGCAAAGGATTTGATAGCGAGTATGGCTTGCAATACACAACAATTCAGGATACGTTCTGGGCAGGTTCAAGACACGTAAATGAGGTGAATGTGACAACATTGGAGAAAAGATTGGATGAACTTACATCTTTGGTGCGACAACTTGTAGTTATAAAGAAAGAAGAAGCAAATGTATGTGGAATATGTTTGAGTCTGATTTTGTAAAAAGAAAATGTAGAATAAATGAATGTTGTAGGGGGTTTTGCTGGACCAAATAAGAGGAAATATGACCCATTCTCCAATACCTACAATCCAGGTTGGCACGATCATCCAAATTTGCTTTATGGGAACTCTCAAGGACAGCAAACCACCATAAGTTTTCAGCAATTTGTACAACCATATGTACCTAGACAACATTAACAAATGACATCCAATTCCGAAGGCAAGTCTTCCTTGGAAGATATAGTTCAATCTTTGGCCACCAACACCTTAACATTTCAGCAGGATACTCAAGCTAGTATCTGAAATCTTGAAAATCGAGTGAGCCTAATGGCAACTGCCATTAATCAATTGGAGGCACAAAGTTCTGGAATTTTTCAACTCAACCAGAAATCAACCTCAAACATAGTGCTAAAGCTATCATGTTGTGGAGTGGTAAGGAATTGAAGGAATCACCTCCAAAAATCCCCAAAACAAAAATTGAAGAAGAAGCAACAAAGGAGACACCTGATTAGCCAAAAAAGATGAAGATAGGTCTGCAGAATCTGGTTGTGCAGCCTCTTTTCCTATTCGATTTACTAAGGCAAGGAAGGAGGAGCAAGAGAAGGAAATATGGGAGACTTTCAGGAAAGTCCAGGTAAATATCCCTTTACTTGATGTAATAAAATAGATCCCACATTACATGTCAAAAAAATATATCCCACATTAAGCTAAATTCCATAAGGAACTTTGCAATTTCAAAACGAAAGTTGAAATTTGAAGAGAAACTACAATTGGGGGAGAATGTCTTAGCCATTTTGCAAATGAAAAAGCTTTCACCTAAGTGTCAAGACCTAGGTATGTTCACTATCCAATGTCAAATTGGTGATTTGAGAGTTGAAAAAGCTATATTAGATTTCGGTGCTTCCATAAATGTCATGCCTTATGATATTTATAAGTCTTTAAAGGTGGGACCTCTCAAGGAAACTAATGTAGTGATTCAATTAGCGGATTGTTCAAATGCTTATCCAAGGAGGATGTTAGAGGAAATTTTAGTTCAAGTTGGGGATCTGATTTTTATATTTCGCAGATGGGGAGTGATGATGTATCTTCTTCAACCGTGATTTTATTTGGAAGGCCATTCTTAAAAACCACTAGAACAAAAATTGATGTTCATAATGGGTAATTGACTATGGAATTTGATGGTGAACTAATTAAATTCAATTTATCCAAGGAGGATGTTAGAGAAAAAGCTGTCGTATGTGGAGCTATCACGCAACAGCTCCAAGCTCCTACCGTCTTTAATCCAACCACCAACATTGGAGTTAAAAAGTTTTCCTAACCATTTAAAATACATCTTTTTAGGTGAGCAAGACACGTTACCTGTCATAATTTATAATAAACTTACACTTTTGCAGGAAAATCAATTAATTCAAGTGCTAAGGGAGCATAAAGAGGCTTTCGGTTAAACAATAGTAGATTTAAAAGGTATTAGTACCAACATTTGTATGCATCGAATATTGATGGAAGATGAAGCCAAGGAGGTGAGGCAACCCCAACGTCGTTTAAACCCATCCATAAAGGAAGTGGTGAAAAGGAAATCTTGAAGCTTCTTGATGCTGGAATCATTTATCCAATTTTAGATGGCAACTGGGTATATCCGGTCTAGGTAGTTTTAATGAAAACTGGGGTAACTGTGATAGAAAGTGATGGTTAGTTAATACCCACTCGTGTTCAAAATGGGTGGAGAGTTTGCATAGATTATAGGAAGTTAAATTTGATTGCTAGAAAATATCATTTTCCACTTCCGTTTATTGATCAAATACTTGAAAGACTTGTAGGTAAATCTCACTATTACTGTTTAGATGGTTATTCAGGGTATTAGTTGCAGCTAAAGACCAAGAGAAAAACAGCCTTCATATGTCCATTCAACACCTTTGCTTACCGATGAATGCCATTTGGGTTGTGTAATGCACCAGTGACATTTCAAATATGTATGGTAAGTATTTTCTCGAACCTTATGGAGAATTATATGGAAGTTTTTATGGATGATTTCACGGTTTATGGAGAGTCTTTTGAAACAGGCATTATCAACCTTGAAAAGTGCTTAAATGTTGCATTGAGACTAATTTAGTTTTAAATTATGAAAAGTGTCATTTCATGGTTGATTAAGGCATAATTTTGGGTCATACAGTCTCTTTTAAGGGAATTGAAGTCGATAAGGCTAAGATAGATATTCTGTAACACCCCACTCCCGCTGGATCCGAACCCGATATCGACAGTGATATCCGAATTCATGCCCCGCGAGGGTGGCGTGTCACATCACTTAACACTTCACAAAAGTCGGTATAAGTTTTTTTTTGTAAACTCTTTTAAAACATTTTACACTTATCACTCATTTGTGTGTCCACTTTTTCTTTTCGAAAACACTGTGTCTATTTAATCATAAAGCAGAACATATCACATACACTGAAACTCACAAACACTTTTATTAGCCACTTGGGCCCAT
>JAOTJB010020256.1:0-10901 GCA_027123815.1 Erythroxylum minutifolium
AACTAAAAATAAAAATAAACATGAAAATAAAAATAAAAAATAAAGTACTAAATAGTAATGATAATAATATTATTATTAATAATAAAAATATTAACTAAAATATTAATATTAGTATTATTATTATTATTAAATTAGTATTAGTAGTAATAATAATACTACTAATAACAACAACAGCAACAACAACAACAAGAACAACAAGAATAATAATAATAATAATAATAAGTAGGAGAATGATTAGTACTTTTGTAAAAGATTAGGCTATCTAAGAGAAAATACTAACAGACCTATGAAAATGGTAGGGATCTCTTTAAGACAGATCTTTTCTATTATAGGTCATGTCCTCGTGTAACAGCCCAGACCACCTGCCCACAAATATTGTCCATTTTAGGTTGCCCATCGGGCCAAGGCCTTCATGGTTTTGCTTTTCTCGTACCTAGGAAAACGTTGCTATGGGGAAGAGGTATCCGTACCCTTATAAGGCATACTTCATTCTCTTCTACAACGGATGTGGGATCTCACACCTTGGTAAATTTCAGCAGAGTTATATCATTCTGGATCACCTCCCCCAATTTTTCTTAGGCCTTTTTTTTCTCCTCTCACAAACTATAAATACAATCTTCTCGCATTTTCTCACTAGAGCTTTTGGATGTCTCCTCTTAACATGTTCAAACCACTTAAGCCTTGTCTCTCTTGTTGTTCAATAATATTAGCCACCTTTAATTGGTCCCTCGCCACTACATTCTTAACCTTATCTCTTCTAGTAAAGTTGCACAACCAACAAAGCATCCTTATCTCCGCTAATATTAGCTTATGATTATGCACCTGTGTGATTTGATAAAACTCCATCCCAGCATGGTCGGTCTAATTGCTAAACGATATAATTTACCTTTAAACTTGAGTAGTATTTTCTTATCATATAAAACTCCTTATGTGTTTATCCGTTTAAGCTACCCTGATTTAATACGGTAAATTATGTCCTCATCAATATCTTCATTGCTCTAGATGATAGATCCTAGATACTTAAAACACTCCTTTTATGGTATAAAATTTGAACCAATTTTTATCTCCACATTGGTATCCATCCTATGTCATCTTAGTCTTGCTTAATTTAAAGCCCTTTGACTTTAATGCATCTCTTCAAAATTCCAGCTTGACATTGACACCCTCTTTTGTCTCATCCATTAAAACAATACCATCAGCAAATAATATATACTAAGGCACATCTCCTTAGATATTATTTGCAAGCTCATCCGAGACTATTGCAAACAAAAAGGGACTCAAAGAGGAGACTTGGTGTAGCCCAATATCAATAGAAAAATGCTCTGTATCATCTCCTATCATCCTTACTCTAGTTTTTACAAGTTCGTACATATCCTTAATAACTCGTATACAAGTTATAGGAACTCCCTTAGCTTCTAAACACCTCCATATGATTTCCTTATATACCCTATCATACGCCTTCTCTAAATCAATAAAAATCATATGTATGTTACATTGTATTTCCCTATAATATTCCATTACTCTTTTAAGGAGACGTAAAGTTTTTGTCGTGGGATTTCCTAGCATAAAGTTAAACTAGTTTTTTAAGATAGAAGTTTCCTTTCTCACTCTCTTCTCAATCACCTTCTCTCATATCTTCATGGTGTGACTAAGTAATTTAATGTCTCTATAGCTGTTATAGCTTTAGATGTCCTCTTTAATTTTGTATAAAAGGATTAATAAACTACATCTCTACTCATTAAAACAAACCAATGAAAAGAATTCATGATTTATACATTCATTTATGATATTAGAGTCTACGAGCTAATTTTTTATTACTACATACTTATCTCGCATCAAAACATATTACCCACATTAATCCTTAACCCTAAACCAAAAACATCTGATGATCAAAAACAAGTTGCACACACAATGACAAAACACAACACATTACCATTCAACCACATTATCAATTTCCTAATTGTACAATTAGATGCATCAAAATATCTTATTTGGTGAAATCAAATTTAAGAAATCTTTACCACAACTGATCTCCTTGGTTATGTTGATGAATAACTCCTAAAATAGTTATAGTGGATGACGATCCTGTCTCCAAAATTTGTTAAATGGAAAAAAATTGACCAACTAGTTTATTGCTTCCTTACAGCTTCCCTCTTCACTTCTACTGCCCAACTTGCATTTGCTCACCACACAATACATGATATTTGAGTTGGATTGAAAAGAAATTTCATACAATAATCCAACTAGAGATGGCAAGCTCGATCTTGATGTGCCTGAGGTAGCTCTAATCGAGCCCAAGTCTAACTAAACCAGACCTAATTTTTCAATTAAAAATGCTTTTAGAACCATGTTTAAGGTGAAAACTCCATACCTTAAAGAAAGGATCCACATTGGTCACTGACTAACTCTCCATTATCTCCCACACTACTAACAAGCTGGTCGCCCTTAAAGGCACCATTTATAGCAACAATCTTATACTTTTCACCCTTAATGGCTTACCCTCCAACTAAAATCGTTTATCACTACTATAGAGCATTGCAAAACACCTGTCTCCTTCGATGAACTATGAGCCAAGCTACTCATCCATGAGCAACATCTTTAGTCCTACCATAAACATAACCCCTCTGCTATAACTAGTGTAGCATTCACTTCTTACTTCAACCACCATATCACTAGAGAGCATGATAGCAACAAAGGTCAAAGAGGCTAATCCTTTTGGCCCTCAAATAACCTTAATTTTCTTAGTTCGGGCTTTTCCTCCAATGGGTTGATGGACTTCACTGATAGCCCAAATAGGATAACATCCTTTTTTGGGCCAATTTTCTTAAATGGACCAATGTTTTCCCTTAATCCATCCACAACCAGATTCCCTACTCAGTCCATTAATTTTCTTAAGCCTAGAACCAAAAATGATTCTCTGTTCCCTGCTCCAATTACAATAATAAACCATCATCTCAATGCTAAATTTGTTTTAAATAGGGACATATTTTAGCCCACTATCATTTTCGGTACTCTAAATCTCAAAACCATCCTTTCAGACTTTCAACTGATTACAAAACTCTTCCTATAGACTTACTACCTTAAACCAGTGATGCGGATACTGTTCTGTACCGGCCGGTATCTAATCGATACCGTGAATCCCTAATTTTTGAGGACTAATCTGCAAAAACAAAAATTTTTCCCTAATATCCCCCCGGTCACTTCTCGTCTTTCTTCTACCTCTCATTTTTGGTTTTTGCTCTCTCTCTTACCGACTCATCCTTTCATCTCTCTATCGCTCTCGTTGTCCTCTCCTCCACTCCCAGCAGTTTGCGGTGCTCTCCGACGGTGCTTGGCTGTTCCTCCACCACACGACATCGTCTTCATTTGTCGCCACCTCCGCCTGTCACCACCAATCACCATCGACTCTACTCTCTAGTCTCTGACGACCACCAAGGCACCAACCACGCATCGATCCGACAAATCTAAGAATAATTCCCAGATCTAGTCTTAACCCATCACCGAATCTTATTGTGAATTTCTGTTAGTTGGGTGTGTTTTTTTTCCAATTTCTGTTAGAATATTTCTGTTAATTGTTTGTATTGTGAGGAATGAAATTGTGAAGGATTTCTAGTTAATTGTTTATGTTGGAGACTTGGAGTTAGATTGGATTTGAAGTTGGTTAATAGTAACGGAAATGTGAAATTTGTGGTTGGTTCGGTTGGTTTTGGTTTTGATAATAAAAATATGAAATTTGTGGTTGGTTTGGTTGGTATTTGGTAATGAAAATGTGAGAGCCGAATGTTTGGTTCATGAAAGTTGTATATTGCAATGTATTGTGGTTAATTGTAATGGTTTGTTGGTTGGTTTGGTTCACTTTGAATTTTTGAAACAACCAAATTTTGTTAACTAAATTTGAAAATAAAAATAGAATTAAAAATAAAACAAAAAATTAAGAAGATCCATTCATGCTTTCTAAATGGCATCATATTCATAAGAATATCCACTCATGCTATGCTAAATGACATGTAGCTGTAAGTGCAATTACATTACCATTACTGGAAGAAAAGATGATTTGTCTAAACATACACAAAAAAAACCTAAATTAAAAGAGCTCAAATGGCATCATATTCATATAGAAAGACAACAATTAGAATTGACTACTTTAGATATCTTTAAAGTTTGAGTTATTAAATTTTAGATTAAATTAATTTTTTATTATTTGTTTAAGAAGTCATAATCAATGTTTAAGGTGTATACTAGTTTTTAAATTTCAATTTAATTCTAATAATATTATCCAAATTTACAGTGGAATATTTTATTATCCCTAATCTTCTTAATTCATCTTAATTATTGTAAGAGGACAATTAGTAAAAAAAATTGGTTTGGGAGGAAGTTCAACTACTCCTGATCAAAATACTTTAGGAAGATATATTGATCCAGCTTGAGCTCATGCTGCATTAGTCCCAGGTATAAAGAATCATACAATTTGCTTGTTTTGTAACAAGCATTTGAAAGGTGGAGGAATCACCCAATTGAAGAAGCATTTAGCTGAGGTTAAAGGAGATGTAGAACCCTGTAAAAAAGTAAGCCATAATGTGAAGTGACAAATGAAAACATTGCTTGATGAATATCAACATGAGAGAGATAGCAAGGAAAGGTTGAATTTTAAAATTGGTAGTGGAAGTTCGTTTTCTAGTTTCTTTGGTGATTATGGAAATGTTGAAGGTGGTAATGGTACTGGTGGTGTTCCATCTCAGACTCAAGAAGAAGTATCTGAACCTGATGTGAGGAATAGAAGAAGGCAGGTAACTAGTTTCTTTACACCACGAACAACTACTAGAGCTCAACCTTTAATTCGTAGTACAATGCAATCAAGAGATGCAACTCACAATGTCAATATGGCAGTAGTTAGATGGTGGTATGATACAGGTTCATCATTCAATGCTTCTCAATCTTATTATTATCAACCTATGATGGATGCAATCGCCCCTTATGGTCAGGGATACAAAGGTCCTTCGATTGATGACTTATGAGGTAAACTTTTGAGTTGTTCTGATTATGAAATTAGAAGTTATTTGGCTGAAAGAATAGTGAATTAGGGTACTTATAGATGTTCAATCATGTGTGATGGTTTGACAAATAGGAGACAAGAGCCTATTATAATTTTTTTGGTTTATTCTAAAAATGGCTCTATATTTTTGAAATCTATTTATGCATCTGGCCTTATTAGAAATTCTAAAACTTTGTTTGGGATATTTGATGAAGTTGTGAATGAAGTAAGGCCAAAAAATATTGTTCAGTTTATTATTGACAATGATTCCGCTTATAAAGTGGCAGGAAAAAGGTTGCAGAATAGATATAATTCTTTTTTTGGACTCCTTGTGTTGCACATTGCATTGACCTAATGCTAGAGAATATAAAAGATCCTACGTATTTTCTTGTTATTGATAAGACTATGCAAAAAGCTAAAAAGGTGACAAATTTCATTTATAATCTTGCATGGGTATTGAATTTGATGAGAAAGCAAGTTACCAATGATAAGAACCTATTGTGACAAGATTTATAACAAATTTCTTATCACTTCAGTCTTTTGTTTCAATGAAGAAAGAGTTAAGACAAATATTTACAAGTGATGAGTGGATTGCATCTCAGCATGCTAGGTCTAATGTTAGAGTGGAGGTGTAATATTATACTGGAAGATAGAGAATTTTGGTCTCAATGTCAATTTATTATCTGAGTTTTTAAGCCTTTGATGAGGGTGCTTTACTTGACTGATAATGAAGAAAAGCCAATAATGAGTTATATTTTTGTTGCCGTAGAGAAAGTGACGAAAGCAATCAAGGACAATTTGAAGGAAAAGACAACTTTCTTCTTAGTTGTTCGCAGCTGGGGCATTTTTAAATCCTAGTATTTATTTTAGACTGGATCTTAGTAATCAAGCTGAAGTTAATACAGGAATGCTTTTAACTATTACAATAATTGTTAACATTAATGCAATGCAAGATCTGTTAAGCTCATAAATGAAGCTTTATAAGTTGTCTTATAGGAATTTTGGAATGTCGATTATTATTCGACAAAGAGGAAAACTTTCTCCAGGTATTAGTTATTTCATTTTTCTGATTTGTTGAAAATTAATTATCTCTTTATTTTGTTTATAACACTACTTTTGTTATCTTATAAATTACAGTTTCTTGGTGGATCAATTCGGAAATAGTGTTCTAGAATTGATAAGGTTTGCAATTCAGATTTTAAGTCAATGTGTGAGTGCATGTGATTGTTAGAAATGAGAATTATTGGAAATTATTTTATGAATGTTTTGTGATTGTTGGAAATGAAAATTGTTATATGAATGTTTTGTGATTGTTAGAAATGGAAATTATTGAAAATGAAAATTATTTTATGAATGTTTTGTGATTATTGGAAATGGGAATTGTTGAAAATTGTTAGAAATGGAAATTATTTTATGAATGTTTTGTGATTATTGGAAATGTAAATTATTTTATGAATGTTTTGTGATTGTTGGAAATGGAAATTGTTAGAAATTGGAAATTGTTTTATGAATATTTTGTGATTATTGGAAATGGGAATCGTTAAAAACTATTAGAAATGGAAATTATTTTATGAATGTTTTGTGATTATTGGAAATGTAAATTGTTTTATGAATGTTTTGTGATTGTTGGAAATAGAAATTGTTAGAAATTGGAAATTATTTTATGAATGTTTTGTGATTATTGGAAATGGGAATTGTTGGAAATTGTTAGAAATGAAAATTATTTTATGAATGTTTTGTGATTATCATAAATGTAAATTGTTTTATGAATGTTTTGTGATTGTTGGAAATAGAAATTGTTAGAAATCGGAAATTATTTTATGAATGTTTTGTGATTATTGGAAATGGGCATTGTTAGAAATTGTTAGAAATGGAAATTATTTTATGAATGTTTTGTAATTATTGGAAATGTAAATTGATTTATGAATATTTTGTGATTGTTAGAAATTGTTAGAAATGGAAATTATTTTATGAATGTTTTGTGATTATTGGAAATAGAAATTGTTTTATAAATGTTTTGTGTGATTATTGGAAATGGAAATTGTTTTATAATTGTTTTATGATTGTTGGAAATGGAAATGTTGGACATTGGAAATTGTTTTATGAATGTTTTGTGATTATTGGAAATTGTTAGAAATGGAAATTTTTTATTAATGTTTTGTGATTATTGGAAATGGAAATTGTTTTATAAATGTTTTGTGTGATTATTAGAAATGGAAATTGTTTTATAAATGTTTTGTGTGATTATTGGAAATAGAAATTGTTTTATAATTGTTTTGTGATTATTGGAAATGGAAATGTTGGAAATTGAAAATTGTTTTATGAATGTTTTGTGATTATTGGAAATGAGAATTGTTTATGTATGTTTTGTGATCGTTGGAAATGAAAATTGTTTATGTATGTTTTGCGATTGTTGGACTTAACTAATTATATATGTTGAATAATTGAATTGTTAGTTTTTGACATATTGTGAATTGTGTTCCATGCTTCCATGAAATTGAATTGTATATAATGTAATAATACAAAATGAGTCATATTATAAGATAGATATGCATATTGTGTAATGAAATTATGTATTATATATTTTGATATATGCATTCTTTTATTTTTACAGATGAATGGAAGGAAGTTCAAGTACTGCTGATCAACCCACTTTAGGAAGATACAATGATCCAGCTTGGGTTCATGAGGCATTGTTTCTTGGTAAGAAGAACCATACTATTTGTTTATTTTGTAGCAAGCATTTGAAGGGTGGAGGAAGCACTAGATTAAAAAACATTTAGCTGGAGTTCAAGGAGAGGTGGAACCTTGTAAAAATGTAAGTCATGATGTAAAGTGGCAGATGAAAACATTGCTTGATGAATATCAACATGAGAGAGATAGAAGGGAAAGGTTGAATTTTGAAATTGGTAGTGGAAGTTCATTTTCTAGTTTTCATGGTGATTATGAAAATGTTGAAGGTGGTGGTGGTAGTAGTAGTAGTGGTGGTACTGGTAGTGTTCTATCTCAGGCTTAAGAAGAAGTATCTGAACCTGATGTGAGGAAGAAAAGAAAACAAGTAACTAGTTTCTTTGCACCACGAATAACTGCTGGAGCTCAACCTTTAATTCGTAGTGTAATGCAATCAAGAGATACAACTCACAATGTCGATATGGAAGTAGCTAGATGGTAGTATGATATATGTTCATCATTCAATGCTTCTTAATCTTATTATTATCAACCTATGATGGATGCAATAGCCTCTTATGGTCTGGGATACAAAGGTCTTTCGATTGAAGACTTAAGAGGTAAACTTTTGAGTTATTTTGTTTCTGAAATTAGAAGCTATCTGGCTTAAAGAAGAGTGAATTGGGGTACTTATGGATGTTCAATTATATGTGATGGTTGGACAAATAGGAGACAAGAGCCTATTATAAATTTTTTGGTTTATTATTTAAATGGCTCTATGTTTTTGAAATTTATTGATGCATCTGGCTTTATTAGAAATACTGACACTTTATTTGGGATATTTGATGAAGTTATGAACGAAGTAGGGCTAGTAAAAATTATTCAGTTTATTACTGATAATGATTCCGCTTATAAAGCGGCAAAGAAAAAAGGTTGTAGAATATATATAATTCTTTTTTTTGGACTCCTTGTGTTACACATTGCATTGACCTAATACTGGAGAATATAGGAGATCCTAGGTATTTTCTTATTATTCATGAGACTATACAGAAAGTTAAAAAGGTGACAAAGTTTATTTATAATCATGCATGGGTATTGAATTTGATGAGAAAGGAATTTACTAATGGTAGGAATTTATGTCGTTTTGCTGTGACAATATTTGCAACAAATTTCTTATCACTTCAGTCTTTTGTTTCGATGAAGAAATTGTTAAGACAAATATTTACAAGTGATAAGTGGATTGCATCTCAGTATGCTAGGTCTAAAGTTGAAGTGGAGGTTTGCAATATTATAGTGGAAGATAGAGAATTTTGATCTCAATGTCAATATGTTATCCGAGTTTGTGAGCCTTTGGTGAAAGTGCTTCGCTTGGCTGATGATGAAGAAAAGCCAACAATGGGTTATATTTTTGATGCCATGGAGAAAGCAATGGAAGCAATCAAGGCCAATATGAAATATAGGCCTTCTTTGTACGCACTATATCTTTCAATCATTAATGAGAGAAGGGAAAGATAACTTTCTTCTTCGTTATTTGTAACTGGGGCATTTTTGAATCATATTGTTTATTTTAGATTGGATCTTAGTAAGTAAGCCGAAGTTAGTAGATGAATGCTTTTAACTATTACAATAATTGTTAACATTAACGCGATATAAGATCTGTTAAGCTCACAAATGAAGCTTTATAAGTTGTCTTATGGGGATTTTGGAATGACGATTGCTATTCGACAAAGAGGAAAACCTTCTCTAGGTATTAGTTATTTCTTTTTTCTTATTTGTTGAAAATTATCACTTTATTTTGTTTACAACGCTACTTTTGTTATCTTATAACTTACAGTTTCTTGGTGAGATCAATTCAGATGGTGTTCCAGAATTGAAAAGGTTTGCAATTTGAATTTCAAGTCAATGTGTGAGTGCAACAGGCTGTGAACAAAACTGGAGCATATTTGAATTTATCCACTCCAAAAAAGGAATAGATTGGAGCATAAGAGGTTGAATGATTTGGTTTTTGTTCGATACAATTTAAAGCTTCGAGAAATGTATGTTATTATCATTATTATCATTATTAATTTCGATATAATTTCTTATTATTTTCTAATAATTAAATTATATCCCTTTTTTGTAATTGCTAGAAATGAGAATTATTTTATGAATGTTTTTGTGATTGTTAGAAATGGAAATTGTTTTATAAATATTTTGTGATTATTATAAATGAGAATTGTTGGACATGAAAATTGTTTTATGAATGTTTTGTGATTGTTGAAAATGGGAATTGTTAGGAATAAAAATTGTTTAATGAATGTTTTGTGATTATTGGAAATGAGAATTGTTGGGAATTGTTCGAAATAGAAATTGTTATATGAATGTTTTGTGATTGATGGAAATAGGAATTGTTGGAAATGAAAATTATTTTATGAATGTTTTGTGATTGTTGGAAATAAGAATTTTTGGAAATGGAAATTATTTTATGAATGTTTTGTGATTGTTGGAAATGAGAATTGTTGGAAATGGAAATTATTTTATGAATTTTTTGTGATTGTTGGAAATGAAAATTGTTGGAAATGGAAATTATTTTATGAATTTTTTTATTGTTGAAAATGGAAATTGTTTTATGAATGTTTTGTGATTGTTGAAAATAGAAATTGTTGGAAATGAAAATTATTTTATGAATGTTTTGCGATTGTTGGAAATGAAAATTGTTGAAAATTATTGGGAAAGATATGTTATTATTATTATTATCATTATTATTTTTGATATAATTTTTTATAATTTTCTAATAATTAAATTTTATTGTTTACTAGGAGTCTTAATAGTACAAGTAGTTCAACCGATCCAATTTCCATTGATAATAGCAATTTTTTGGCGGATTGAGTTTCTGAAGAACCGATTTTGGTAGATGTCAATGACTTGGAAGATAATCATGGATGAGAAAGCATTGACATATCATTTAGTGCATTAAATTTGAATGATAATGATGATGAAACTCCTCTTAATGATGAGGATTTTGTACCAAATAATAACTGGGGTCATTGTAGTTATAACAGGTATTCTCCCCTTGACAATTGAATTTCGTTCCAAGTTATTTTTTTCATCTTCTTTTAATTTTACTTATATTTGATGTTTATCAGTTTATGTTAAATTCTATATATGTGATGTAATTGTAAATATTTTTGTTTCAGGTTTAACTTCAACTTGATTGTTTCCT